>VRLP01003686.1:0-60334 GCA_009660295.1 Lophius piscatorius | reverse complement strand
CACACACACACACACACACACACACACACACACACACACACACACACACACACACACACACACACACACACACACACACACACACACACACACACACACACACTTACAGACACACACACACATTTAAAGACACACACTCACACACACTTACAGACACACACACACACTTACAGACACACACACACACACATATACACACTCACACTTACAGACACACACACACACTTAAAGACACACACACATATACACACACAGACACACACTCACAGACACACACACGCAGACACATACACACACACTCACACACACACACACTTACAGACACACACACACACACACTTAAAGACACACACTCCCACACACACACACTTACAGACACAAACTCACACACACACACACTTACAGACACACACACACTCACACATATACACAAACACTCACACACACACAGACACACATATACACACACATATATACACACACAGACAAATACACACACACACACATACTCACACACACACACACACATATTCACACACACACACATACTCACACACACACACACATACTCACACACACACACATATATATACACACACAGACAAACACACACACACATATACACAAACACACACACATACACACAGACACACACACTCACAGACTCATATATATACACACACAGACACACACACACACACACACATATATATACACACACAGACAAACACACACACACACACACACACACATACTCACACACACACACGTAGTTAGATCACAAAGAGGCTGCAGACTGACAATCATTGGTTCTGTTGGGTTCTTCCTCTGATTGTTCTGTGGGAATAAGAGACACCACTGACTGCTTTCCCATCATCCTCCTCTTTATTTCCTCTGGGCTGCGTCTCATAGCCTCCTGACTTTTCATTTCACTTGTATTTTTGGATGAAATGTGATTTTAAAGTGGATCGTGTTTGTTTGTTTGTTGATTGCTTTGCTGGTTAGAATAAAGTTGGAAAAACCAACCGGACAGATTTCTATATCTGTGAAAAGAGTAGGGACTGGTTCAAGAACCCGCCCACAATGGACCAGTTCTGGATTCTCTGGGAGATCCAGAACCTTCCTGAATGATGCCTGATGTATTTTACTGCTTCAGCACATGGAGGTCTATAGAACCTTCTGCAGGTTTAAGGTACCGGTGGAACCAGTTCCACAGGAGCGTTGGGACACCAAAATGTTCCAAAGCTGGAGTTCACCACAAACTCCAACAGAATTCCACATCTGATCGACGCTGGTGTCAAACGATGGGAGGGAGGAGAGAAGAACTTTCATCAGAGCTCCTCTTAACTATTAGAGGGTGAGCGGACAGGAAGTGAACGATGAAGGAACAGGAAGAGAGAAGAGCTGAGAAATAAAGAGTGGAGTCCTTTATGTCCCTCTCTGGGCTGCAGCGCTCCCGTCCTCAGAGAAGAGAGGATCTTCTTTTCACAGACAGCTCTGCCGTCATAACTCCAGTAATTAAAACTCACTGCGGGGGCATTATTAGAACCTCCTCCCGCTGGTTCCCTCTTCTCTTAACTCCAACGGCCTTAACATCAAGGACTCCGCTGGGTCTCCCGTCTCAAGGCGGCCCGTTTCTGACCTTGGAGGAAAACCACATGCCATGCGGCACAAAACGGATGACCGGAGATGGGATCAGACGCTGGAGGTAAATAACCAACAGATGTGGAAAATAGAGTTCATGCAGCAGTTAGGAATAAACTCTAGCCCTTAAATCCTACGACCCAGTCATCCTACGACCCAGTCATCCTACGACCCAGTCATCCTACGACCCAGTCCACCAACAAGAAAACCCACTTCAGGTTCTACTGCCTGGTGCCGCACCTGTGATTGGATGAGAAGAAAGGTTTTATACTGCTTATTGTAATAATGATTACTGCATCACTTTGGGCTTTTTGTTGTAATGGACCTCAATCGATCAATCAGAATCAATCAATCAATCGATCAATCAATCAAACAGAATCAATCAATCAATCAATCAGACTATTTCTACCAAACTTTTATTTACAAATAAAAAGCGAGACAAAGTGCTTTACAAAATAAAAGAAACAATAATTCTCCCAGCCAATACACACACACACACACACACATATATACAAATACACACACACAAACACACATATATACAAATACACACACATATATACAAATACACACACACACACACATATATACAAATACACACACACACACATATATACAAATACACACACACACACACATATATACAAATACACACACACACATATATACAAATACACACACACACACATATACAAATACACACACACACATATATACAAATACACACACACACACACATATATATACAAATACACACACACACACACATATATACAAATACACACACACACACACACACACACATATATACAAATACACACAAACACACACACTTACACACCAGAGAATAAAAACTAAACTAAAAAAGATTGAGTAAATACATTAAATAAGATTTGAATGAAGGATAAGAACATGAAATAAAAGAAAAATAACACCTCAGAGCTGCTTTGATCATTCTTTTCTCTTGGTAGTTGATGAAATTTCCCATCAGTCCCTTTGGGACCGTGAAAGATTCCCGCCAAAACGTCACTTACGACACATTTATCAGAATCCTTTCCAGAAGTCTGCAATGTGTGACGATAAAAGTGTTAAAACATTTGGAGTTGGCGTCCTTCTCCACAGATTCTACAGATATAGGAGGATTTGCAGGGACTGGATTAGACGGCGCCGACCCGGCTATGCTGTCAAACGAGAGGATGGTGTGAGAGTTCATGAGATGCTGCCAGACGTCACTTTCATGATATTGGAAGTATAGAAGAGCTTCTAACAGCTGCTCTGAATAATGGATGTGAATGTTATTATTTCAAATGTCGTATCCATTATTAATACGACGGTTGTGTTCTGTGGGTTCACACCTGGACCCAGTGGACTGAGACAAACATTCAGCAGAAGGGAGTTCTACTGCTGGGGAACGTAGACGAGGATTGGCGAGAAATCAATTAGACGCCATCGAGGACTCCGGGAGATATTCTCAGGTGTCCGTCATCCACAAACAGATCCCAAACCCAACCTGGCATTGATTTCCCTTCAGGAGTGGAGGGTTGAGTGACGGGTCGGGTCGGTCCGTCCCGCTGACATCAGATCACGTCACTCAAAGTTCTCTCCAAACATGATTGGATCTGAAATCTGATTTGGTTTCATACATGTGGACAGCATTTAGTCCTCTTCACACAGGTTAACCTGCAAAGTCTATAACCCCACCAGCCATAACACTGTGACCACTGACAGGCAAGGTCACAATTACTCATCACAATGTCACCTGTGAGTGGGCGACACCCACACCAGGAAGGAGGTGAGGTGTTGTCTTTGACTTTGATGTGTTGGAACCTAGAAAAGTGTGAGGAGTTGTGCTACCATGATCAGATTGTGACTGCTAGATGAATGGGTCATAGATTCTCCAGAACTTCAGGTCTTGTTGGGTGTCCCAGTAAGATTTGGGGATTTCCTTAGAGGACCACTGTACGGAAACACAACCATTGAACCAGTGACACATTGAGGAAATAGCCAATGCTGGTTCTGATGGAACCGTTTCTGAGCAGTGTATTGTTCTGTTGGCAGGTAAAAGGGGATGTACACAAATACGATGTAGGTGGTGTTAATGTTTTGGCTGATTGCTCTAATGTTCTCTGCATAGCCGGATGTTCAGAGTGAACAGCCATCCTCCCGAACAGAAATTTCGGAGATTCCATCTTTGAGTATTACATCGGAGCTAGACACGTGAAAGGGAAGCGGCTCTTCCGAGCAGCACTTGAAGGCAACACCTCAGTACCGGCGGGGAGACCGGAGAGACGCACCAGCCGCCTCATCGGTAGGTAGAAGTGTACCGAGCAGAGGAGATGATACGTGTCTCCTCCGGTTTCTGACATCAAGAGGATTCGTCATTGTATCTTTTCCTCGTCGGACTTGAGGGAGAAGTAAGGAGTGAGGTTCTGATCAGCGGGAGGCTGAGGTTCTGCCGAGGTTCGGCTTCTCCGGTAAGGAGATGAGAGAAACGAGGGACGGAGATGCTCACGCGAAAAGAAGTGAATTGGATGAGAGATTGATGAGAGAGTGATTGGTTTCTTCTTCTTTCAGGAGGGGGAAGAGATTCTGGCTGGGTGGTGAGGATCAGACCTGATCCGGTCCGGACTGAAGCCCCTCATCGTTTGTGAGACGCTACAGGGACAGAAGGGGATTCTGGAGAGGATCGACACAGGAGGAGGAGGAGAGGCTGATCAGGCAGAAGGAGGGATATGTGATGCTGAGGGGATGCAGCCTGGAGGAAGTGTGGATTTGCAGCTCTACCTCCCTCTCCATCACTCCTCGAACGGAACCAGGACGGAATAGAAGGTTCTGACGACCAGCCTCGCTAGAACCCAGCAGAGAGTGGGTCTGAAGACACAACAACCTGTGTGCCTCCCCCCTCTCCCCCTCTGCCTCTCTGGATGGTGACTGAAGTCGTTTTTCGGACATGAGGGATTTATCCGGTCTGTGTTAGACGGAGGAGGCGGAAAAAAACGCACCTCTCTCTCTCTCTCTCTCTCTCTCTCTGTCTCCCCCTCTCTCCTCTCTTTCCCTCCGTTTTCTGGATGTGAAGCAGCATGCGGCCCGGTGAGAGCTTACAGGGCTCGCGCTCGGCTCGCGGGAGATGTACTGATGCCAATAATATTACCGAGGGAGAAAGGGAACGGTGTCTCGCGCTGCCCTCCTCTTCGACAACCGGGAGGATGAAGAGGAGGATGAGAGGGATGACGGACGGAGCAATGACGGTGATGCGCTGTTTTCTGTGGAGTCTACTTCTCGGCTCGCTCTGCTCCCGCGCGCAAGGTAAGGAGATGCGACACGCGCACTCACGCGGGCTGCACGAGCTCATTCACACGCAGCATCATAAATGTGCCCACTCACGCGCGCGCGCGCTCCATGATTTGGGCAAGTCTTGAGTTCTTTTCCACTGCAGACGCAGGGAAGATGTTTCTTCTTCTCTCACTCGGTGTGCGCGAGCGTGTGTGTTTGTGTGCGTGTGTGGGAAGGAATCGACACGTGCGTGAGGATGTCTGTTAGGGTGTGTGTGAGTGATGATTGAGACGTGCGTCGGCGCGCGTGCGTTTGCGCCTGGACGTACGGAATGTTGCGGAGGAATAGAAATTGACTTCGAAGGCGGATGAAGGGAAGGAAGGAAGGAAGGAAGGAAAGAAGGAATGAAGGAAGGAAGGAGAGAGGGATGGGACCTGCAACAGCCTCTTTCCCTCTTCTCTCATTCTGTGTTTGCGACAGTTCCCTCTCTCCCTCCATCCTTCTCCTTCTCCCTGACTCTCTCTCTCTCCCCCTTTTCTAGCTTTTTCCACCTCTTTCTCCCTCCTTCCCTCTCTCTTCTTTCTGTCTCCCCTTTTGTCTCCCGCTCATCCAACTCTCTCCTTTCCTCTCCCCCTCTCTTTCCCTCTTCATCCCCTCTCCCTTTGCCCCCTCCTCTTCTTTCTCTCATCCTTCCTCTTTCCAACTCTCTCCTTTCCTCTCCCCCTCTCTCTTTCCCTCTTCATCCCCTCTCCCTTTGCCCCCCCCCCCCCCCCCCCCCCCCCCCCCCCCCCCCCCCCCCCCCCCCGCCCCTCCCTCCCCCCTCTTTCTCTCTCAATCCCCCTCTTCAATACAGCCATTGAGTTGGTAGCCAATAAATATTCTTGCGGTAGCTCCTGGGCTGTGGCGGTGAACGTGAGCTGTTTAGACCAGTGTGTGTTCAGGGGGGTGAGAGGGTGAGGGAGGGTGAGAGGGTGAGGGAGGGGGGGAGAGAGGGTGAGTAGTTTATAGTGATGAGACTCAAACCTTACGCTGCATTTTATTCCTAAATTGCTCATGTATTCATTTCCTTCTGGGAATCAGTCCATCGGTTCCACAGAATATAATGATGGTGTCTCCTTCTCTCTCTCACACACTATTTCTTGCCTCCCCCTCCTTCCTCCATGCCTCCTCCTTCCATTTGAACAGAAATAAAATGTTCAAAGATTCACAGTAGAGCCCACTCTCTCCTGCTGTCTGCATCTCCTTCAGCGTTCATGCAAAGCCACCCACTGCTGCATCAGGTGAGGCGTCTGTGGCGAGGGGGAGGCAGACTGGCCATCAGTCACGTGCTGGAAGGAGGAGGAGAGGAGAGGAGGAGGAGGGGAGAGGAGGGTTAAGCGGAGGAGGGAGAGAATTAGTTCTGAAGAAGTTCTGATAACTTTCTGCTTTCAACAAAAAACATCAAACTTTCTGCTCCTTCACGCTCCTTCTTCAGAGGACACTCCTCACGTCGGAGGAGGAGGAGGAGGAGGAGGTCAGGTTTCCATGGGCTTCGTCTGTTAGCAGACAGGGAGGTGAGGTGTTGAGATGATGGATCAGTATCCACTTCTGTTGGAGGAAGGGAACCACATGTTGGACCTTCAGGGACAATAATGACGCGTGATTGTCTTGATGGCGTGATTTCTTTCTCACACCTGATGGTGCAGAGATTCTTTGGCGGACGTTTGTGATCTTCTGAGTGTCCTGGTTTCATTATTTTCTATCTTCCTTGGTGGATCCATCAGCGTCTGTCATCCACAGCCGAAGACCAGAACCCGACTAGAACTAGAACGATGGAGGGGCCTGGACCACCAACACAAGCCGTGATGTCACGGTTTTTTCTATCCAGGCTGTTTCTGAATACATCATGAGCATCAACACCGAACACATGCTTTTAAACGTCAGCCGGGACCAAAACGTCTCCTTTTTCACGAGGAAGTGCAGTCTCTCACTTTTATTTGAGCAAACATTCGGATCAATACTCTAATATAATGAATAATTATTAGCATTAATAATATAATATAATACTCTGAACTCTGATTCTTTCTCTACACTAGTAGGTGAAATTAGAATCAGGTGAATAAAAGGTGTGTACTGGCTGAGTGAGGGGGAGAACAGTCGCCTCACAGCAAGAAGGTTCCAGGTTCAAATCCCCCTCTGCCCCTGGAGCCTTCCTCTTCTCTCCTGCCTCCTCCTTCAGTCCACAAACGTGAGTTCTGGTGACCTGGTGACTCTCAGAGGCCCGTAGGAGGGAATGTTGTCCGTCTCTACGTGAGGAGCTTGTCCTGCCTCTCATCCAGTGTCAGCTGGGATAAGCTCCAGCCCCCCTAGAACCCCAAGAGAGAAACTTCACTACAAACAGAGAGGGTGAGTTTAGACACGAGCTGGAGCAGGTTTATGGGAGAACATTCTCAGAACGTTCTTCCATGATTTTCATACTTTGGTGGATTTTTCTGAAGAGTGTGAAGAGAGGGAACCTCAGAAACCCGACGGTTCTGGAGCCCACTAGGTAACATTTGATTCATTTCATTGTAAAGTGAAGATCTTCCAGTGGATCAGTGAGATCAGGAACATCTGGACCGTTTGCACCGTCACAGGTTGCAGGTTAGGAGCCGGACTTTCAGAAAACGGGAGTCTCCTGCCAATTTGTCGTGGGTTTGTGAAGTTATTTTTTTGAAAGGTAGATTCTGACAGACAGATGAGACGTTGTGATTTATGGAGTATCTCCTGAAATCAGGAAAAGAACAGTGGGACGTCGTCAGGCACAGAGGAGCCTGAGGGATCTGCCTGAGGGATCCTTCATGTTTCCACACTCCTCAGGGTTCAGGGGGAAAAAGGTCCAATCGATGAGGTAGAAGGATGGATTTAGCTGAATACAGATTCTTATTAAAATGAATGACATGTCAAAGGTAGATATAGCGGTTGGCAAAGCGAGCCGGCAAATAAAAACTTCTTTGAAGTTGAAAAGCTGAGGAAAAGGGAAGGTAAATGTGTAATTAAATGTCCCGTTGATCCGTGCTGACATTATGTGGACCAAAGCTTTAAAAAAAGAGGCTGGAAAATTAAAACCAGCCAGCGGCCAAATGGCGTTCCCCTCTGGATGTGGAGGGCGAATTAGTCTCCTCTCCTGGCTGCTGGCAGGTGAGCGCCCACTGTGGGCCTGCAGTCCTGCGCTGAAAAGTAATCTAGAGGGGGAATGTTTGGAAATGGATTCTTGAACTGCTGTAAACAGTGGAAAACAATGATCCCTCAGGGTGTTTAACACAATCAACACACAGACAGCCGGCCTCCTTCAGAATGTATGTGGCGGCTGGAAGCTCTGTCCTGAGCCGCGGGTGTCTGAGCATACTCCTCTTCTTCATGCACGGGCCTCTTTGGACCCGCCTTCAAAAACCTGCTCATGTTTAATTGTATTCATTGTATTCCAAATCCACCTCAAATGAAGTTCCCGTCTAGTGAGATGCTGAGTAATTGCTGCAGCGTGTCCTCAGCTCTTCATCGTCTCTCCCCTGATCCTCCTCCGTTTCATCTCTTCTCCTCCCCGCCGCACCGCTTAGCCTAACTCCACCTCTCCTCTTCCTCTCTCCTGTCCCCTGCTCCTCCGTTTTTTCTCCTCCTCCACTCAGCACTTCCTCTGCGCTCTCATCTCTCCTCTCTCCTCTCGGCCCGCCGTCTTGCTCTTCGACTGTCAGATTTGCCCGGTGACTCCAGGGGCTTCATTTGCTTGCCAAACATACTAAATCGTACGTATGCAAATGCATACAGGAAGAAACCCACATACATTCTTCACTGTCTCCCCGGCCCTAAACGTATTCTGTGCTACACGGCGGAATCAGAATGAGAGCAGCGAGCGACGTCAGGAGCTGCACCTCTGCAACAAATCCCTGCCAGAGCTTCTCTTCTGAGGCGAAGCTCGGAGCGGCGTTTCACCGACGGCACGGCGTTCATCAGCACTCAATCAGAAGGCTAACACCCATCAATCATCTCCTGCTAATTATTAATCAGACTGCCAGGTAATGTATTCCTGGTCATCAGCCGGGTGAGGGATTGTTCCTGGTTCTGCTCAAGGCTAGTCTAAGTCATTACCCAAAAGACTAAAAATAGCCAATTTAATTTATATTGACGAGCCATGGAAATGTAGTGCTTTGTTCTTGCAACATGGCGAAATTGAAATTTATCACTCATCCCCTGGTGATGTCGAGTAATTTAATGCTGGTCATCAGTGTTAAATGGGACGGGCTGTCAGGCGCAGTGAGCCGGTCCTCCAGCCGGGTTTTATAACCCATCACTGGACACCAGGGATTGATCCGTCCACTCCACAACGATGATGCTGATTATAAATCATCCATTCATGTCCGTCATTAATGCCACTGGAATATGTTACCTGCGTTAGTCACCAGGTGAGCACTCCAGTAATCATTCTCTGCCGTCAACCATCGACTGGCATTATAATATAAAACTAATAATAAAGCTTATCGAGTAGCTGCAAATAATTATGGCTGCATCGAATAACCCGGAGACACAGCACCTCCATCCATACATCCTCTGTACACACACTTCCTGTCATACACACACATACACACACACACACACACACACACACACACACACACACACAGCACCTCCATCCATACATCCTCTGTACACACACTTCCTGTCATACACACACACACACACACACACAGACACAGCACCTCCATCCATACATCCTCTGTACACACACTTCCTGTCATACACACACACACACACACACACACAGACACAGCACCTCCATCCATACATCCTCTGTACACACACTTCCTGTCATACACACACACACACACACACACACACACACACACACACAGACAGACACAGCACCTCTATCCATACATCGTCTGTACACACACTTCCTGTCACACACACACACACACAGACAGACAAAGCACCTCCATCCATACATCGTCTGTACACACACTTCCTGTCATACACACACACACACAGACAGACACAGCACCTCCATCCATACATCGTCTGTACACACACTTCCTGTCATACAAACACACACAGAGACACGCACACACATCTTGTCACACACACACAGACCTACGCACGCACACACACGCACGCAGACAGACACACGTGCACACACACACACACACTTCTTGTCATACACACACACACACTAACGCACTCACGCACACAGTGACACACACACAAACACACAGACACAAACACAGAGACAGAGCACCTCCATCCATACATCCTCTGTACACACACTTCCTCTCATACACACACACACACACTTCTTGTCACACACAAACACACACACAGTGACACACACACAAACACACAAACACACAGACACAAACATGCACACACACTGACATGCACAAACACACACACACACTGAGGCAGGAAAGCTTCAGACTCTCTGACACCTTTAATTATGTGCTTTATGGCTGGTCTCTCATACGGCAAAAAGAGGTTATTGAAAAAGGTCAATGTTGACTTTCATGGGACGAGAACGTCAACAGTGCAGCCTCCGTCCTTTTACCGCTCTTCATGCTACGTCACCTATCCTCCTCTTCTCTGTGACATTACAAATAGCCTCGTGCATCCATCCATTTTCCTATAACAGCTTATCCGCTGCAGGGTCGCAGGGCGCTGGAGGCTATCTCAGCCGACACGGAGCGAGACTCGGGGTACGTCTGGGACACACTGCCAGTTCATCACAACCAGAGACAACCATGCACACCTCTGGACAACCTGGGGTCACGGTTTACCTTCACTGCACATCTGATGGCGGTGGGAGGCCACAGAGGGGGCTAACAGGACGGCCCTGGGCCTGGGGTCCAACCTTAAACCTTCTTACTGGGAGATGAAAGCAATACTTTTATGTCACAGAGTCAGCAGCTGATCCAATGAAGATTTCTGGCGGAGAGAGAAGGGAAAAAGATGGGAAAAATGGCAAAGAGGGGGGTGAAGGTGTTGGTGACTGGAGGTCAAGGGTGAGGAGCGGTCGATGTCAGAAAGAAATGTCCGCGTTTGTAATTTCAGAGGTAGATTCAGCTGGTCCTTTGATATGAACGATGTTTCACCTCTTTGTTCTCACCCTTTTCTATCTTTTCTTCCCTGCCTCTCTAATCACTGGTGTCTCTCCTCTCTTCCGCTGACTTTATTCCTTTATACGATGCCTCCTCAACTCCGTCCTCATTTGCCCCTCTAGACGTTCATTCACCTAATCCTCTCCAGCAGCTCATTATACTGAAATTGTAATTAATTATTCTTTCTTGCTATTTCACCACCGCTCCTCCGCTCCTTTGCTTGACTGTCAACATTTAATACCGGCGCCTGAAGGGCTGTTATATAACACAGACCAAGGTAAAAGTGATGGCTGGGCTTTGATGCCACATATACGCTATCCTTCTCAAATTGGCTTTAAATAAGATATTTGATGACCTTTCCTGTAAGCCTATCTCCAAATGTCATTATCAGAGTTTGGGACTAAAGATTGAATCAGTAGTCAGACTGTGTGCAATGCTGACTTTACAAAATGTAGCTTTTAAATGCAAAATCAAGGTCACTTAATCTTCCAGTGAGATCCAGTCTATATCTCCTTACAAACATCTGGGTACCGATTCTCACAGTTTTATGCCTCAAACTCTTATTTCTTAGATTTATTCTAGCTTCATGTCCTGCCTTTCTTTCAAGGACAAAAAAGCTTCTTTCTTCTACTTTTATGTCCGTGCTGGACTGTGGATGTCCTACATAACCATGGGTCTTTGTGAACCGACTCTGATCCCTGTCCTTGAAGATTGCAGGATTATGACCAATAATGATAATCACAATTATTGTGATCGATATTGAGATCAAACTTTTTTGTCATGATTACTAACCCTTTAATGTCCTGCTCAAATGTTTATTTGAGCTCATTTGGAGTCTAAATTTTTTATTCAAAATGTGACTGAATCTGTTTATAATCTGACCCAGTGGCGGCATGTATATGCTAAAGACTAATGGGTCAAGGATGGAGCCCTGGGGGACACCACAAGTCAAAGGGTCCACCAAGGAGGCGGTATTATAACCATGGCTACTGAGAAAGTCCTATTCATTAAGGAAGATTTCTGTCAAAAGTCTAAAAAAGGTCACATCGTTTTCCAAAAACTTTCTTCTCCAAAGTTTGAGCTAATCTAATAAAAGGTAAATTTAGCGTGGCCAAGTAATAGATTAAATAAATGACTCAAATAAATAAAATGTGAAAAGAAAATCATTTTCGTTTGTGTTTTTTTTTTGGACAGGACATTATAGGGTTAACGCGTTTTTTTACGAATAGTTACGTTTTTGTCTGCCATCCAGAAACAAATTTACAATACATACAAACAAGTAATTAAAATATAAAGGGCCATAGGTTCTTTTTTTTTTATTATAGAACTATGCGAGCGATGCCTTCTGAGAGCGCGATGATTCGCCGAGAAAGCTGTCAGTCACGCTGTAACTGCAGCCGCCTCCCGCCCCCAGCCCTCACGCGCCAATGCTAGCTCGGCTCACTGACACTCACTGTCTTTAAATTAAGAGTTTCCACGTGAGTAGACGGATTTTTCCAGTATTTCAAAGTACCAAAATCATCTGGCAGCTAATATGAAAAGAAGAGAATATTAAAAAAAAAGCGAGTATTCCAGAAACAGAGGGATTTATTTTTAGGATATATCGATCCTGGGAGTGTTAGCATGGATGATGCTAACGGAAGAGAGGAGACCGCTAGCTACTGCGCTATTAATATATATATATATATATATATATATATTAATATATATTATATTAATATATATTATATTACTAGTGATGTGGAGAAGAGGGTTGTCGGCGTGTTGTATGATATTCCAACCATGAAGATGATGAAGGACGCTTCGGGTGCACATAATTGGAAAAAGTCCTGATACACAACGAAACCAGAGGTTCTGATGGGCCAGAACGTTTGAGCAGCTGGCGGCGATGAGCAGACGTCCAGCAGCTGGATATGGACCAGTAGACACAGAGATGGACTCAGTTCTTCTCATCCTCCTCAGTTCAGTGGCTGCAGTAGAGAACAGTTTCTCAAAGTCGTCACTAATTTAAAACTTGTCAGTACAATGAAACCGGAACATCTCAACGGACTGGACGGTCTCCACAGAGCAGGAACCGGCACCGATTGGGTTAAGACTTTAACGAGCCTCCAGTGCACACTCCTGACGGTAAGTTTATGTGCTCTTCATGTTCCGCTGGTCTCCTTCAAGGAGCGGATATTGGATTATTTGTGAAATATGCGAATGTGCAGTCATTACTCTGCAGTAAACAATCTGTTACCAGACGTATGGGTGTTATAATGTAGACCATATTGATCCGCAACTTGTCCCTATATTACGTCAGGCATACTTTAATTATTATAGCCACTTTGGACACATTAACGGCGCAGTATAGACTATTCCTGTTATGTTGGAGTTTGTGTTTTGTGACTGGTATCGTTACAAATTCAGATGTGGGTAATTGCATTTAGCCTAGAGTGGCAGAAGTGCCAGCTCACACATCAGTAAAAATATGATTTGTGATGTTGGTGATCGGTTTTCTATCACTCATGCTGCACATCCGTTCAATTATGTCAACATGTGGGTCAACTATGCTTGTGAAGTGGGCGCCCCATGAGTTTGAAGGCTTCTGCCTGCAGAGAGGGTTCCAACACCTGAATGACTTCAGGTCCATCCATCCTTACACATTCTGATCGTCAGATGGTTCCTTAATGTTAATGTCTCTCAGGTGGAGACCTTAGGTCGTCCAAGTGAATGCTACCCCCCCTCCATATCCGAATGTGTCGCTCCCTCCCGTCATATCATGTGCATTAGAGTGTGGATACCCTACGAAAGCCTAACTGGTCCGGAAGGGGTGAGCTGGGATTGGACAAAGATTTATGTTTGGGTCATGTCAGGGAAAGTCCAAGTCGGGTTCGTAGGTGAGCAGTGGATCAAGCACACTCACTTGTACCGGATTGTAATGCAGTGTTTTAATTGCAGTGCTGGATCCATATGGGGACAATATTACATATTTTTCTGTCCAACTAGCAAACAACTTTGGATGTAATTACACAAAGTGTCATCATGATAATGATGCAGCCTGCAGTAAAGTGACAACAACACTGATTAAGCAGTAGAAGACTCCATGAAGGTTTTCTGTCATTATATTGACCAGGTCCTGAGCTCAGTGCAGGGGCAGTCCTAGGAATTGTTTAATGGGGTGGCCAGCGGAATGGAGAATATTAGTGATAGGTCAGTTTTTGGACACCGAGTTCCAGAGAGTGATGCAGGGGACAGAGCCATTCTGCATAGATTTTAAGAATATTTTTATTTATAGTTGATATTATGATGTTGCTTCTCAATTCTGGGGCTCAGTGTCAGAGAGGATTCTCTGTTCAGAACAGATTCAAGTCAAAAGTATGCAGTTCCCTCAGTTTTGCAATACTGGAAGACATGGTGAGGATCAGCCTTTTTCCCGCCTTCTGCTTTGGGAAACAGGTCTTGTAAGAATGCTGCTCCCTCTGCCTGGAATCAGTTCCAAAATTTAGCCTGTCTGGAGGAGCCGCCCCCTCTGGATGCATTAAAGCTCTATTAAATGACTTGGATGGAGGCACATCTGGCTGTGGATGTTTTTATTGACTCATTAGGGCTTCTAATTGATCCCCTATGTTGATGACTTGTGACAAATAGCGATAAATTATTTTGGTATTGTATGAATTTTTGTCCTTCATTTTCATTAGTTAATAGTTATTTTATGTCTGTTTTATGACTGCAACACTTTATACATGCCGCTGCCTGTCTTACAGGATGTTCTCATAAAAGGAGACTTTTAATCTTGATGAAAACCTTCCTGGGCAGAAACAGGTTAGATGAAGAGAACGAACACGTCTGAGTTATATATCCTATGACCGGCCGGGACTGGAGGTTTGATAGATAGTCCCTGAGATGTGGTTCCTACAGTGGCTGTGCTAAGGCGGTGCACTATATGTGCTACGCGGTGTATATTCGAATATTCAGCTTCTCTATACTCTGTTTCTTTCTCCGCCTCTCCATCAATCTTCCTCCCTTCCAATCACTCGTCTTTTTTCCTGCTTCCTTTTGCCAGCATTCACCCATTTAGTAATCACCACCTTTCTCACATCTCGACCCTCTCGCTCCATCTCTCTATTTTGACCTCCATTAGCTTTGCGGGGTCCTCTTCCTCTCTCGCCCTCCCCTGCCCTCCCTCCTGCCTCCTCCTCAGTGAATTTGCTGTATTATTATAGACTGTAAACGGTGGTGCCCATCACTCTTGTATGTTTTCTCACCAGCGTTCACATTTACCTCCACATGCTGCCGTCTAAGTGCTGTGTTTAGATGGATTGAAAACCAAATTCACTCATATCAGAGTTGAATGGTTGATAAATACAGGCTGTACATGTTCAACAAACTGTTAAATGGTAAAAGGGGATAGTTTCAACATACAAATTTCAGTAAAGAGAGGACCACACTGTAGCTATTAGTAGCAGCTGTTCCAGGGCCCAGTGGATCAATTAGAGCTTTTTCTGTATATAGAATCTCTGTTTTCCTTTGAGAAGTAGTGCACATATGCATTTACAAAACGGTGTCACGAGTGTAATAACCATGATCATAATTCATCATAATTAAAAGCAAAATTACGGTGGCTTCCCCCAGGAGCCATCAGCACACATCGCTCTGTAATGGACTCGCTGCACAGAAATGATGAAATTCATGCAATTATCTGTCTGTCTCCAATGTATCCTTCAACTACAACTATATATATATATATATATATATATATATATATATATATATATTAATCCCATGACTTTAATCACATTTATAAACATGGACGAGAGCCTAATTAAAGACCCATCAAATTAGAAAAAATTCTGTTTTTTTCAAGTACTGAAAAGGTGACCTGGAGGATGGACACACACACAAATACATACATACACACACTCTCAAGCACACGCACACACATTCTCTCTCTCTCACAGACACACACATACATACACACATACTCTCACACACACACACACAAATACATACACACACTCTCAAGCACACGCACACACATTCTCTCTCTCTCTCTCTTTTTCTCACACACACTACCGATAAACACATGAAGATAGTATGTGTTATCACAAACATACACACACATGTACACACACAGCCTCTCTACTGCCTTACATAAAAGGCAGATAAGAAACTAGTCCCACGCTGTCGTCCCCGATAGAGAGCGTACATCTCCAAAAAGTTCCAATCGCCTGCGTTGTACAAGCAATCCCTGTTACTGAACTCCTAAAATTAAATTCAAATTTTGAATTCTTTTAAAAAACAGGGAATTCAAAAAAAGGGTCTTTTTCTTAAAAAAGAACTCCGTAGTGGGTAAAATACATGATGAACTATAATGGTCAAATATAAACTAAATTGCCCCAACGGTTGAGAAATTATGGCCCTTAATCTTTTGGAGATAAAGCTCCTCCGATTGGAAGAAATATGGAACCAACCTTTCCCAAAAATAGTTTTTGAGTTAAAGTCTTAACATGAAGGATCTTTAGCGGCGATGATGATGCAACATATATTGTAAATAAGAAAACACCTTGACTAGTCCAGACGGAGGTATTTCATCTGGAACGACAACTTTGAGGAAAATATGAGCTAGGGTCCATAGGATTCTTCTTCTACAGATGGACGGACACAGTCGGTCAAGGGTTCAGTCTCTGGTGACAGCCAGAGTCTGTCGCTGTCAGATTATCCTCCAGGGAGATGCTGATACCCTTAATGACTGTGTACTCTCTGGAGGAAAATGCATGTAGCGGCTGATACCGACGGAACGCTGCTGAAGGGACAGAAATAATGCTGTTGAACAGAAGAACTGAGCTTCGTCTTATTGAAATGCAAAGATAATAACGCTGTGGAAAAGGTTCTTCAGTATCAAGAAAGAAGGCTGTGCTCCTCATCAAAGCTCTGCAGACCAAATCATATTTATGTCATGACAACCAAAGATTTATCTTCAGCTACGACAGACATCTGCTGTCAGTCCTGTCACCCAGGCTTTCCTACCTCCGCCAAGATGTTATATTTCACTGTTGTGGCTTTGTCTGTTGTCTGTTTGTTTGCTTGTCAGCAGGAAAACGAAAAAACTTCCAGATGGATTTGCATGAAATTTTAGCCAGAGCTAGGTTTTGGCGTATCCTAGAGGTGATGCCAGTCAAAAATCAAGAATTCATTTGATTCCTAAGATGTTTCTTGTGGGGTGGAGCTGTAACCTCATTGGGCTGTAAAGAGACACTGAAGTGGAAGACGCAGGAGATGAGCGGCTACAGAGTATTTGAGAGATACTCAGAGAGTTTGTTGGCATTGTCGGTAGTTTCAGAAGCTGGAAGAAACTCAGACATTAATGCAGGAATTTGCAGGACTTGTTCCTAAACCCAGGGTTCTGTTGGGCCTTTGTGGAGCTTTGAGCTCACTGAGCGCCTTTTCTAGTTCTTAATTATTTTAATTCTTTGGCTGCTGCTGTCTTCAGTGCCGTCGCTCATGGCTGTGCAGTGGAAGAAATGATTGCATTAGAGGTTTTTTTCATCCTGAAAGCCAACAAAGCCTGCAGTCCAATGCACACAAATTATGAGGCTCCATAATTATACTCTTTAAGTATTGCAACCTCTTATTTAATAGGTAGAAACTCAAATTGATATATGTGTCTTCATAGAGGGTAATAGCAAATGGCTCCGTCTGCATATGGCTTTAAAACTGGAGTCGAGATTGGAGACTGTCCAACTCTTTTAACAGATGTTTAAAACCTACCAGCAGCACATTTGTAACTTTAATTAAACATGAATATTGTTAATTGTACCTTTACCTCAGGATGTCCAACTGTGAATCACTAATGACTTGATGGACTGCATGTCGGACCAAAGATGTATGAACACTTTGGATATTACTGTGCAAACGATGTGTCAGCACTGTGATAATCTTTACTTATGAATGTGATATGAATCATTGATTAATGACATTACTAATGATGTGCTATCCCCACTGCCTAGGATATGATTTGTCTCTGCAATTTAACTCTCATTAAGTCATTTTTTACTGTAGGTTTTGCACAATTCAGTACCCCTCAGCTTTATCTGTTATTAATGTAATACTATTTTTCCCTGCTCATTTTGTTACACCTTATTCTGCATAGATGTCTCTTTGTGTTGTTTGGAAAAAGCCATAACACTATGAAGATGAATATTTCATCTGCTGTCACGGTGCATCACAAAGAAATAACAAAATGTGTAGCCTAAAGCCAAATCTAATGAAACATGTTTGTATACACTTTGAGTGGAAGGAGCCGTATGTATTGGTGGGATACGTATGTATTCAGAAAAAGCAGATATCATTATGCATCTGAGTTCAGTTCCTTTTGCATTCATGACGGACAGGAGGGGGAGAGTGACAGTGACACAGATGGAAGGTGGATGATACATATTTACGTGGCACCATGCACACAGTCAGTGGCTGGGGGGCTACAGGCCCACGATACGAGGCGAATGCCCAGAAATCACAGCAAAACAATAATACCATAAAGAAAATACAGACCCACAGGGGTCTTTGCAGGAACTGATGCACAGTTACGTTTGGATGAAGAGGTGACACCTAAGTCTCTGTCAGACCAGAATATAGTTTTGTATTTAAGGCTACAAGATATGGGAGAGGAAAATCATGATTTTTCTATTTTCTTTCTTCCAACTTTGCTGCATGACATAATACTGCAATTTTCACCATCTGACATAAAAAACTCTATTTGTTAAGAATGAATCATTCTAGAACTATTTTGTATTGTGTGCCAGTTAGAAATATATATATATATATATATATATATATATATATGATAAGATAATAAGAAGAAGTACAAAAACAATAATAATGAACATAACCCGCTCAGATAAAGATAATGTGAAGAAAGACAATCAGATGTAGTGATTGTACTTGTATATTATTATAAGAGTGTAGCGCTCAGTTTTATCCAGTATTTAAAGAGACAGCAGAAACACACACTAACACTAAAACACACTTACACAAACACACACACTAACACAGACAATAACACACACACACACACACAGTCACACACAATAACATACACACACACACACACTAAAACACACGCGTACACTGACACAGACAATAACACACACACACAGTCACACTTACACAGTCACTTACACGCACAAACACATACTTACACACACACATACACTAACATGCACAAACACACACTTACACACACACTAACAAACATACTTGTAAACACACATACAGACACTAACATACACACACACACCCTAACACAGACACTAACTCACACACAACCACACACACCCTAACGCAGACACTAACTCACACACACACACACCCTAACACAGACACTAACTCACACACACACACCCTAACACAGACACTAACTCACACACACACACCCTAACGCAGACACTAACTCACACACACACACACCCTAACACAGACACTAACTCACACACACACTAACACAGACACTAACTCACACACACACACACACACACACACACACACACACACACACACACACACACACACACACACACACACACACACACACACACACACACACACACACACACACACAGTAACTAACACGCACAAACACATATTTACACACACACACACTAACATGCACAAACACACACTTACACACACACACTAACAAACATACTTGTACACACACATACAGACACTAACGTACACACACACACACCCTAACACACACTAACACACACATGAAGGTGACGTGATGAGGCTCTTAGAGGAAATATCTCCTCCCATTTCTAACCATCTTTAATTACAGTTCGGTTTGGAATGACTGTCATTCTCAAACCTCAGCCAATAAAAAGACTTTTAAAACTATCAGAGTCTTATTGAAGTTTTAAATTAAACTTTGGTAGCGCCGTTGCATTTTCTCATATATATAATGGGGAATATTTCTGGCAGGACTGCAGATTGGACCGGGGGAGACGGGCAGACTAACATCAGGTGTTTCTGTGTGTTGGAGTCTGGACCTGGTGTGTGATGACGGGAACGCCCTTGTGACCCAAATGCATAAAAACATGTCCGTCAGCCGGAACGACCGACACCTCGCTTCCTGTAAAAGCACAATCTCCCTAGCTCTTCACGTCCTGCAGACCCGCGTACGAAGACAGGCCGTTGTCTTTCTCTGCTAATTAGTTAATTCTCCACCTCCTCTTCTCCAGGCTCTGCTGGTGATACAATTCTTCTCTGAGTTCTGCTCATGAGAGCCTGTTGGTCATCACCAGTGTGTGTGTGTGTGAATGTGTGTGTGTGTGTGTGAATGTGTTAGTGTGTATGTGTTAGTGTGTGTGAATGTGTGTGTGTCTGTGTTAGTGTGCGTTAGTGTGTGTATGTGTTAGTGTCTGTGTTAGTGTGTGTGTCTGTGTTAGTGTGTGTGAATGTGTTCGTGTCTGTGTTAGTGTGTGTATGTGTTAGTGTGTGTGAATGTGTGTGTGTCTGTGTTAGTGTGTCTGTGTAAGTGTGTATGTGTGAATGTGTGTGTGTTAGTGCGTGTGTGTGTTATGTGTGTGAATGTGTGTGTGTCTGTGTTAGTGTGTGAATGTGTGCGTGTCTGTGTATGTGTGTCTGTGTAAGTATGTATATGTGAATGTGTGTGTGTTAGTGCGTGTGTGTGTGTTCGTGTCTGTGTTAATGTGTGTATGTGTAAGTGTGTATGTGTGAATGTGTGTGTGTTTGTGTGCTCTGCTGGTTCTTTCCCAGAGAAGACTCATTTCCCCAGCAGGGGCTGTCAGCCTGTTTTGGGGTTCACTAAGTTCACAGCTGGTGGGTACTGCTGTCACCTGGTTAGCTAACACCTCTCTTCCAGCTCTCCCCTCCCCTCCCCTCCCCTCCTCTCCTCTCCTCTCCCCTTCTTTCTGGCCCGGTTTGATACCCAATTTTCAGATTTCACTTTGTTTGCATCTCCCGTTCTTTCTGCATGATCAGGTCAGGGCTTTGATGTTGCCACAGAGTGTTGCTGGAGTTTTCAGTGCGACTATCAGGTCGGTCAGGAGGAATGGCTTCCTCTGAGACGCCTTCTCCGTCTATCCAGCAGCGAGTTCAGTTAATCCCACCTGACACTAATGTTAGCGTGGAGAAAGTTTTATGAGGTGCCGGAAAACAGGTCAGACGTGATCATTTATTATTTTCATCTAGAGTGAACAGAACTTTTGTTTGTGAAGAAGGAGGCAGTGGTCTATGGGCTGATGGAGGGGGGTTTGTGCCGCTCTCCCTGCTGATCCACCGTTCATTCCTAAAGAACTGTTTGGGAACGAGATGCATAGATGCGGTTATTTTGCCTGCTGGTTTAAAACTGTCAGTTTGGGATGTAATGATCCAAATCTGCAGTTTCTGAAACATGTCTCCTTCCTGGTGCCTGAAAAGAGGAGACCTGGTCCTAGAAAAAGACCTGGAGGCCAGCCGTGTTCCTCTGTACAAACTATTAGATATTCTTCAGAACCATAGCAAACAGACACATGCGACCGCGAGCCAGGTCACATGCTGACCCGGCTCTGTTTGACTCTCTCTCCCACTAGGTGGGTTTACATGGGACACTTTTCTCCTTTCCCAATTAAACCCTTGAGCTGGGCATGAACAGATACGACTCAAACAGAGAACTTACCGACACAGCGTTTACATGTAGCGGAAAGGGTTTTGACTTCCTCCTTGCAAAGGAATGAAATCTTATTGGGAAAGGTTCTTTACATTCGGAAAGGGCCGTTTACATGCAGCATTTACTTTCCGATTAGATGTCTGTTCCGAATGTAATCTGAATCAGGCTGTCCATGTAAACCCACCTACTGTTCACACTGCCTCTCTCACTCCGGGTCAGGGATCCGACAGCGAGCAGATGCTTAACCACAGTCAAAGCTGACTCCACAACATGCTTCCTGTCATTCTGTGGTTAGTCTCTCACCTGCTGGATTGGGCTCTGGGGGTTTCCAGTGACACCAGGAGAAGATGGAGATGTCACTGATGGACCCCTGCTGGGATTCCCAGCATGCTTCTCAATCAGAAAACATGTTCAAAGCCTTAAACTTGATCTTAAAGCTTGAGATAATTTCTGATGGTGTGTTTATGTTTCATTCATAAATGATGGTAGGCATAAAAAATAGAGCTCATGTAAGATGTTGGAAAGTTTGTGACTTTCACACATTCTTTAACATATACTATAACATAAGATTAGAGATAAGATGGTTATTTTAATGATCCTTTACAGGGATTGCATCGTGGTAAGGTAGTGGGAGAGAGCACCGACACGAATAATTATCAATAGATATTTAATAACTCAACGTTTGGGACAGAATGGTGTAAATAAGAGGGAGTCTTTAATATTCCATATCTTTAATATCAAGGTATTAGAAAGAGATCACAGCAATGGATAAAGAGACTGAAGCTAGGTAACACACGTTAGCATAGCAGAAATAAATCTGTACACTGTAAAAGGAAATTTAAAAAGCAGATCAAAATTAGATATTTAAATTGAACTGGTCTTGAGTGAGAGACTGTTGTTTAATGTTTGCTCCAACATAAAGTCCCTTTTCCACAGGCAACCAAATTGCATACCTTCACATACAAGTAAAATGCGTTCCATCAGGTCTGGACTCGGTGGAGATCAGATGGTTTCCGGGTGAAAGAGAGGTTTTACAGTTAGCAGTCCAGAGAAGGTCTTCATCTTGTTTAAACTGCTGATGTCTGTCTGGCCCGCCTGGGTCTCAGGATGACTATTTACTGATGCAGAACCATCATCACTGGGCTCAGTCTCCTTTGCCTCTATTCAGTCAGCTGTAGTGTTTATTGTCTTTGCATACAAACCGGAGAGAAGGTTGGAATGTGCCAAGTTGCTTTATAACTTAAACTGGAACGCATATGTGTGACTGAATAAAAAGATGCTTTAGAAAAAGTTTGCACTCAAAATGAGATCTTTAAACTCAAATGGAAAACAACATAAAAAAAAAAGAGCTACCGTACTATAAAATATCCTTTAATTATTCAACTTCGCTCACGGCTAATCTTTATCATTGTTTTATTATAATTTAATGTCTTTAAATGTCTAACAGTCATAACTCTCACTCTTCTAACACATTCTCACGTTCCTGCTTCTACCTCCCGGAGGTACTTTTCTCTGTCCTCTAACAAATAAAGGTCTTTTAAGTAGCTGCTGATGTCTAGGTGACTGCTAGAGGTTGAGCTAAAGTGAGTTTCTCAGATCAAAAGACGCAGAGCAATAAAAGCGATAGAAAGATAAAGAATGAGAGTTTGTGGACCATAAGGAAACCTTTATAACGCAGATATGAACAGGACTACAAACATTCTGCCAAGAGAACCCTGGACTCCACATACTGGATGTCATGATGGTCACTGCAACAACAGAAAATCCTCTCTACCTCACAAAACTGATCAGGTTTTTCTTTTTATTAATAAAAAAATACTCCATCCAACAAAAGACACCAACGCTGAGCAGAAAAGGATTAGGGCCTGAAATGGTTACGTAGGGAATCCTGACTTTATTCCCAGAAGTCGGACTTTAAACTCATTACTCTGGGATTAAAGTTAGAATTGTGAGAATCATGTCAAAGTTCTTTGTTTGAAGTCAGAGTTCTGAGCTAGAAGTCATAATTTGAAGAATTCCACCTCCCCAAACAAAGTCCTGTCCCGTAAAGCTGACGTCCACACATGATGCATCTCTGCTCAGATTTCAGCCAGAGACAGAAAGTTTGTGTGGCTCAGCTTTCATTTCTAATTAACAGAGCTGATGGGAGGCGTCAGGAAACAAACCCCCGAGGCCGATGAACCTGCAGATCTGATCAAATAAAGTTTTGCTTTTACTCATGAGTTAAAATTAAATTGGTTATTTTTTGTGCTTCAAGTGTTTGAAGACAGAATAAGCTCAAAGTCAAATATGAGCAACTTCTCCCAGAACGTGGGATTCAAGCCAACATCCCTCCGACCAGTTTGTTCTGATGTGAAAGCCACTCCAGCTGTAAATCAAACAGGCTGGAAACATTTAGAAAACTCATGCTGCCAAGGTTTAAATATTAATTTGATGCGATTTGCGCGTGCATGCGTGCAGTATTTATCTTTAGCAGCTCTACATATTTAAGAAGTCGTGTTCTCTGCTTAAGCCGACAATTTAGTCCAATCATTTATTTTGTGTTTTCAGTTTTGGTTAAAAACACAGGTCAGCTGTTATCCCACATAATGAAGTGAAGGATTATGGATTATGTGGATTACATCCTTTCGTTTGTCCTTCACACGTACCAAAGACAGTGGGAATTGTAGTTTGATGATTTTTCTGAGAGCAATGCTTCAACTAAGGCCGACCAAACCCAAGGATCCCAGCTGATCACAGAAAACATTACAATGTTATTTAGCTGCTTGCTGGTTGAATTCCTTTCATTCCTGCTGCGGAGAAGGCTTGTCTTCCCCCGCAGAGATACTGTGTTGGATCTGTAGTGAAATCGGGGACGATACGTGCATGAATCTGTGTATTAATGTGTTAATTTGAGACTGAAAGGTTATGCAGCATGACCTTTATGAGGCCTACGTATCCTGGAAGCAAATTACAACATGATAAAGGCAGATTCATCTGCTGGGCTGAACTCCAAGAAAATCCAAACATTTGAATCTGCTTCAGCACAGAGCAGCAAATCAATTACTTATGCTTGTTAGCAAAATTCACCAAAAGGAAGGAAATGATCCTAAACGGAGCTTATGTTCACAAACTGGAACATATTTACAGAGTTTATTTACAGAGCCCAGCACAACAGACCTACTGTTCCAGCATCTGACGGTAGCATAAGAACAGAAGTTTCCATTTGTCAGGGTTGTTGAAATAATATATATATATATATATATATATATACTGTATATAGATCCAGTAACAGAAACAAGAAAAGAAAAAATGATAAATAAATTCAGTATCACTTTATAACTTAATTGTTTCATGTAAAAATTTGACAATTATAAAGTAATTACGTGATAGTTGTTTGGTTTTTCCATGATATAGCTTCAGCTATTAGGAAAGATATTTTCTAAAGACAGTGAAGAAAGACTGGATTTGGTTCGTAATAAAAAAAAGTTTAAAAAGACTCCTTTGAGAATTTGCACCATAAACCGTGGCTTTTAAAAAGTAAACAAACAGAAATGATTAGTAAGAGAGGAGGCGGCGCGGAGTCTCCCTCTGAGAGGCAGAGACGGCAGCTGATGATGGAGACGAGGCTTATTGTGAATTATTATATCTGAAGAGCTTGAGCGGTGTGTGAACTTAACTTTGGAATGGCAGTCCTGGAGGAACACCGAGCCGGAGCTGTCACATCCACTTCTACACCGGAGGTGTTTTTTTTCTTCCTTTTTGCCGTTTGAAATGTTTTATTGCTGCTGATGTGCAGCCACTCAACTTAATGCGCCATGATATAGTGTCAGCTGAGCGTGAGCCGTGGACTATCTCTGCTCCAGCTGCACACTTCTGAGAATCAGTTGGCAAACCTGACATTTTCATCTCCATGCGAGCTGGTTTCCACCGCAGAGGGAGGCGAGGGATTTCATTTACTGGTTTATGAACAACAAGTCATTGAGGCTTGTGATTGACAAAGTCCTCAGTCTCGGGGGGTTCTGATACCTGGGTCCATCCGGCTGGGCTTTTTACATTTAGTGGCTCTGTTTGAACATCCTGCAGTTTTTGAGTTCCGTCTGTTGACTCATTATAAATACTCTAATCAGCTACTACCTGCTTGTCTTCACCAACAGAAAGACGGAAACGTTTTAGAATTTAGCTAGAACGTTAGAACCGGCAGGTACTGCTCACCTAACGTGATGAGGAGATGAGGACTGTTGTGTTTCAAATATATCCACTTTTTTTCTTCCACCACCTGTGTTTGTTGTTAGTCCACAAGCTATCGCAAAAAGCAGGACTGGTTTGGATGAGCTCATTTAAGTTTACGGTGGGTCTGGGTAAGAATACAGATTCTGGATCGATAGTCACTGTCTTCAACATTTTAAGAGATCATCAACATTTTTAAATCATCAGTGAAAAGATGAATGTCCTGTCACAGACAGCAGATTATGTCCCGCCTCTATTTACCGATGGAAAGCGATTTTGACCATAATCCAAACTGGGATTTGTCGCTGCCACAACGTGGAGCTGATGAGTAGATGTTACATCTGCCTCTGGATGTCCTCCTAAAGCATGAGAACTATATCCTTCCCTGTTTCCACATATGCGGGTCCAGCAGGTGAGCCAGCCCAAGGGTCCCCGCCCCCCCTCAACAGTAGCCTCAGCTTTATATATATGGATGGATTTCATGTATCTGAGAATGGTAAGACGTTTTATCTAGATCAAACAGACCAGGAGTGTTCTAGATGACTGATAACTCCTAATCTGCTGATGATTGGGTCAGGAGTGGGTTTCCAGGCTCGGTGAGTGAGACAGGATTACTTCAAACTAATCAGAATGAAGCCCTACAGTGTGCTGTGGCTTGTGTGATACAAAGAAAGAATTGATGATGTCATGGTGAAACAAATGTCACTGAGAAATATAACAGGATGTTGTTGTGACACGACCTTGAAATTATTTTCCCATTATGCCCGTTTGAGTGACGGCGACGCTTAGAGGCATTCTCTCTGGCTGCTTTCTACTTTTCATTCTGACAATGAAAGGCCTGTTCGCCCCCAGATAATTCACATCTCCATACAGCCCCCTTGAAAGGGGTGACATTGTTATTCAGTGAGTCCAGTGCTGAATGTTTGGAAAAGTCCACATGAACAGCGAAGGCTTCCAAACTCACAACATCTACAAAAACCTCCTATAACTTGATGTGAGCCTGAAAGGCCCAGTGATGCTGGAGAACCAAAGGTAGGAGTGAAATAACCCCATAGTTCCTGTGCTCTCAGATGACGCTAGTCGCCCTGACTTTAATTGCGTCTAGATGGATGGAGGATGATGCAAGGTGTTGCAGTCTGGACCCTTGCTGGGAAGAGTTATGACCAGGAGCTCCAGGGGAAAAAGGTGTAGCAGGTAGTAAGTACAGATGTAACTGTGGTGGAAACAGTGGGAAGCTTGAATTATAATCACACCTCCTCCTCACAGCTCAGCAGGCTTTTAGGAATCTGCCAAGATCACATTTAACTCACACACGCCCACACACTCACTCACACGCATACACACACACGCACGCACACATACACACACACGCACACGCACACATACACACACACACGCACACACACACACACACACACGCATACACACACACGCACACACACACACACACACACACACGCACACACACACACACACACGCACGCACACACACACACACACACACACACACAGTCCTCCTGCTAAAGTGGCTGTTTTGTTAATGTCTCTGTTTATAACATTCTAACTGATAATGTGAGGTGATTAAGGCTAATACATGCATATGTAATTCCCCCGTACATAATCTGTTTATTTTGATTATCTAACCACATTGTGTGGACGGATTTATTTAACCCCTCCCTGCCCATCAATGCCGTGATGCTGTATGTACATACTGTATTCTAAAAATGCTAACATTGAGAATAACATCCTTCCAAATAAATAAATATAAAGAACTCAAATAATAAATGACCCTAAATATTTCAGCTGTGGAAGGAATGACATCAGAAAAGAAAAACCCACTGATGTGATGAAGGACAAAGCGATAAACTGAGAGGAGCCACTGTCTGCTGTGTCACGGTGTGTGTCAAACATAGGGCTAAGTATTGATTTGCTCTAAAAGTAAGTGTTTGTTTGTGAGTGGAGGTGGAGGTTCCGTGTGTTTGTGTGTCAGTCGGGTGGTTTATCTCTGCTTTTGGAGAGAGGCAGCAAATCTCCCTGTAATTACAATCTGAGCAGCGCTGACATTTTACCTAGACTCCCCAGGTGTGTAAATGTGTGTGTGTGTGTGTGTGTGTGTGAGTGCACACTGAAGGCCTTTTTGTCTTGAGAGCTGAAACAGCTGGGTGCTCCTCGCTAATTAACGAGAAACCTCATAATTACTGGCCTAGTATAGCGGACAGAGAGAGGGAGAGGGAGAAGGAGAGAGACTTTGACCACAACTTTATTTAGCAAGCAGTGAACACAAACATTTTCATGAAAGCTGGTGCGTTAAAATGCTTCACACCGTGGAACATCTACAACAAGAGGTGTCGGTGGTCGCACTCCCGCAGTCACATAACTGTAAACATCAAGTTAGTTTTCAAGCAAGTTCAGAACCAGACAATTGGAGAATTGTCCCTTCTCACAGAGCAGAGGACATTCCCAACAGAGCAAAATGCTGTGAAGGAGGCCATGTAGTTGGTCAAACTGTGGAATGTGGGCTCCACTCTAAAGCAACCCACAAAAAATACGGGCAAAAGACCAGGACTCAGGTTATTCCTGTTCTTCCTTTTAGCCAGCTTGGCACAGGCAAAGATGAAATTCATCAAAGCAAGTGTAGACCCGTCATTCTGTGTACATCTAGATCCAAACACTAGGGGGGTCTTGAGAAAGCCTTACCAGGAGTCTTCACCTCAGCTTAAGAAGGTTAAAGAGATCCACCAGTCTTGAGTAGAAAACAGTTAAATCAATCAATAAAACCTAGAACAATCAGCAGTGACACATTTGTCAAACTGAGTTCAGGAAAAAATGCCAAAGTTTGTTACTTCAGGATGAAGAAATTTCATCCTTTTCCCAATAAAGTAATCCCAGTTAAACTGCTTTTTATTCCTGGTTATCCTTGGTCCATCCATACATTACCGGAACAGTTGATCCATATCGCCTGAAAAAACAGGAATCAGTTAAAGTTCATCTCATAGATGGTTAATACATTTGCTTATTTTGACACTTTGAGCTTCATCCCACATCTGGTGGAGGTTACCGTCAACATATCAGCACAAAGATTGACGGGCGAGTTCACAAAAGGATTGCGAGGCTTTTGCAGACGCAACACTGGTGCAATGGGATGCGTGTGATTCAGAGAGCAGTGGCAAACCCTGTATTGTGTCTTGGTGCTCCTGTGCTGTTTGAATACATTTAAATAAAGTATTATGTGTGCATATGGTGCAAAATAATCCCCTTCCTATGCGAACGATCCTCGTTGCTTAAACGGACGTATTCACAGCGCTCAGCGCAGTTTTCCACAGCAATTACCATGAAACTATCTGCGTCTCCAGAGAGCTGGTGGTAATTGAAGGGCATTTATAAGGGCTGTGAAGACCAGACTTTCCAGTGGTCATAGGAGCAGTGATTGGAGCCAGAGGGAGGAATCCTAAGGCCAGACCTGCTACCAGAACGGAGATTATTTGAAGGAACCGGTTGCCAGCTCCCCTGATTCTTAATATCCTGGATGAGAAATTATTTAAGAATACATGCGTTCCATGGAAGACGCTCTGCAATCAGAAAAGCTCATGGCAGAAGATGGCTGGCTCTACTAACACCCTAAAAAACCTCCTGTTATGTTGATAGGATCCATACGTCTCCTTGAATGATTATGAGTGAATGACTGAGTGACTCTCTTCGATCTAGTGAACTCAGCCTGCATTAAATGCAATACATTAAAAGTTGCCATCTTATGACCAGGAATAGATTTTAGCGTACATATTAGTAGTATGTAGCGTTTTATATCATTCGTATTGACCTATTCACACAGCACTACGATTGTTTCAGGGTCTTGCTCAAGGACCCACAGCTTGTTGTGTCAGGGGCTGGGATCGAACCCGTGTTTCCCAGTTTAGGGACGACTGCTCTACCCACTGAGCTAAAGCCCCCTGCGTAATAATAATAAGGATAATACCTTCACAGTCCCGTAGGGAAACTGGCCTGAGACGGTCCCCTCTTCCAAGCCAAGGACCCGTTGGCTCTGGAGAGTTTGTTGAACAAGTTCCTCACTAAAGTTTAATTCTGTTCCTAGGGTGGACCTCAGCCAGTTTATAAGGCTTCAGAAGAAATGAATGGTACCCTTTCTTTTTTTCAGCGTCGGAAAATATCATCTTTATTTTCCATTCTGCCATTGTCCCGCCTCCTGTGTTGTAGGCGCAAACGCAACATTAATTACCAGATCGGTAATTGCAGGTTGTGGGCGTGTTTGCGCTGGCATATCATTGGTGCGATATCTTTTGGGTACAGGTCCTTAAGACGGTGCTAGTAGCAGTTACGAACGATGCGCAATTCATTCTTTGTGAATTAGCCACTGACTTCTTACTGTGGCTTCTGTGACTGAGTGAACATTTGTGATACTGGTAAAGATGACATCATAGCAGAAATAAAGTAATCTGTACTTCCATGCTTCCTGTTCACCAATTTATTTCTTCCACAAATGAATCTGCTCTGGTTTGTGTTTTTATAAATTATCAAGCATAAATTCACTCTGCTACATCTTTTTATTCAACTTCATTCATCCACAAGTTCTTTATGTAATCCATGGTCAGTAGACCTTATTTCTACGATTTTATACGTCATGAAAGAGTAACAAACCTTCAGATCAGAGAACATATGCTGCAGGGACAGATTGTGAAAGTTTGAAACCATCCCAGTTTTTTAAAGGGCAGTACGTCATCTGTTGTAACAAATGATTAAAACTCCTTCAGTTCAATGAAAGAAGTGTCTCTGATTGTAACTGCGGAGAATTTTATGCAACCTTCCAACATTATTATACATTTCTGATATAAAAACTGGTCAAATCCGAGCTGCAGCCAGCTGGAGGTTTAGAGATGATCCAGGAACTTTGTCTCTAAACCCTGAAGGATGTCTCTGGTCCCATCTGAAAGCTGAAAGCTGAACTGGCTTTTGTCTGGACGGGAAAAAATGAGAGTGAGGATCCAGAGCAGATATTAATGTGAAATATTTCACGGAGTCAAACCGCAGCAACCTTCACTACCACTACCTAATGGAAAAAACATCAGGGGTCTAATCAGTCTCTGTTGTGCTCAGGGTCCGGTTTAGGGGGCATCTCTTCATTTAACCTTTAGATGGAAAAAGTGGAAAACAGGTCTTGAATAGAAGTTGTTTTCTGTCCACATTCAGTAATTAACCTGCAGAGAGGAAGATGAGGAAGCTGAGACTCATAGAAACGGGAGGATGGATGTGGTTCAATCTCTGGCTCCTCGTTTTGAAGTGTCCCTGAGTAATCCACACATGATGAGTGTTGACAGTTGAGTAAGTGACTGAGAGGCACAGAATGTGACACTTATTCATCACAATCATTTAATGGAACCAGAGTTTAGGAGATCAATAAAGCATTATTTTGTGATATCTCTGAATAGTCTGGGACATTATGGAGTCCTCATCGCCGCCGCCGCCGCCGCAGATCCTTCATGTTAGCGCGGCAAATTTTATACCGTCACAGACCTTAAGCCCGATTAAGAACTGTAATGATTTTGGAAATAGTAAGTTACATTTTTCCAACAGTAGGGGGTGCTTCATGTCCAAAGTCCCAGTTTTCAGGCTGTCGTTTCTCAACTGTTGGTCCGAGTCGTAGGATCATCCATCTTGATAATATAATTTGTCACTCCAATAGTTCTTATTTTACTGATAAGGAGGAATTTTTTTTTTTAATGATAAACACAGTTTTCAGATACAACATCCGAACCATTGTTCTAGTTTAGTCCAAATGTATATATGTATATGAGATCTATCATGCAAACATCAGATTTTACTCTTACACATTTAAAGTTCATATCGTACTCACCAGAGGAATTTTTTTTTTTAAGGAAATTCATGTTTTTGGACATTACATAACTTCAGCATTTAATTTGAGGAGTTCCATCGGGGGGATTGTTGGCCCAAAGCAGAGGATCGGGAACTCTTCGAGGACATACCCTTGCTGTCGGGGACAACAGCCTGGCACTGATTCATGTTCAAGGTCACAATCGCTGACTTTTATCCAGTGCTTCATATAAAATGATATGTGGATGGATCTGTGTGGTTAAATAGGAAAATAGTGCCATCTAAAGAAGAAGCGCTCCGTCTCAGCCTCCATCTGGTCATCTTCACCTGCAGCTGATTCAGTTAACAAGAAGAAGAAAAAGACTGACGGAAAATGAATTTCCAGCCATAATCACACAGCCAGATGCTAATCCAATCAGGTCATAACTCAGCACAGTTGAGGGTTCTGGAGAAAGTTCTAGCGGGCCTGTAGGCTGTAGCAGAGCTGCAGGGAGACAGACGAGCATCAGAAGCCGAGGTAGAACCACACGAACCCAGAGAGTGACGGACAGCGACCTAAAGGATCGCTTCTTCCCGTGCTAAATGTCAGCGCTGCCACATTGTTTTGATCAATTAGAGAAGAACTGCTGACTTCCTGTAACCTCTGCTGTGTGTGTTTGAAGGCATGTGCGTGCCGTGCACCTAATGTCACATTTGCCTTTCTCATTGACTCTTTGGGTTGGCTCTGGAACATTCTTAAACCCTGCCGTGAAAGGTCACGTAGATCTGCAGAGAGATAGACTCGCACCGCTCGGATTACATGAAATGGCAAAACATATATTGCATTTGCTTCTTTTTTCGATGGAGTTGAAACTGATAAACCCAAACCCTGCCGTCAACCGCGTCTGAAGAGAAAGAGAGATTTTCCTACGCCATCAGAGATCAGTTCACTGATGAATGCTGCTGGGATGAAAGACATGCAGGTGTCGTTAGTGTGGATTCAAAGGTTAAAACCTGCTGCATCAGATAATCACAGATTTCAATAACGAGAGCTGCATACACGTCTGCCACAAAAAAAACTACAGTACATGCTTTATGGTAATCAAACCTTTCACTTCATCACCAAGAACTAAAACAATCTTTGGAAATTTGATTTATTTGCTTATTTTATTTCTTTGGGGTATTATTCATTTTCTATAACACTCTAAATTTACCAATTGTCTTGCATTTAAACTTTGTATTTAATGGAAAATACTCAGTTTCAATCAGATTAGCTAAACCTCTTCCTTGGTGGCCCCACTGACTTGTGGTGTCCCCCAGGGTTCTATCCTTGGCCCCTTACTCTTTGGCATCTACATGCTGCCACTGGGTCACATTATAAACAGGTCAGAGACTCAAGATGAGCTCAACCAAACAGCTGAGTAGGATATTAAAGGATTTAAACAATGTATTTATTCAAAAATGATGTTGTAAAAATCACATTAATAAGTTAACAGCTGGGATATATCACTGTTAATATTTGTGTATGATAGTGATCACTAAAGTAACTCACTACTGTTAGTGGTTACTAGTTACAGTGTTTTATTTTACAGATACTTACTGGCTACCTGCTGTCTGTTAATTATTATATCCCTGATATGTCGGTGATATTATGGAATCAAAATCATGTCCGATGCAGTTACATCATATTAACCCATAACTCGAAAGCTATTTCACCTATTCATTTTTCACATTTTACTCACTAGGGGGAGCTTTTTTTTTTTTCTATGACAAACAGCGTTTTCCTGGCATACGTTCAAACATTTAATTTGGTCGGGGGATTGGGGGCTTTAAAGGGCTCTACCCCTGCTTCAGGGACGACAGCGCAGGACTACATTTTATTCATTTTACATTAACTTGCTACTTCCTGCAGGTCATTTTGATTTTGCAGGTTGTGTGTTACAGTGTGGAGTGAACAGTGTGTGTGTGTCAGAATGTTTGTGTGTGTCAGACTGTGTATGTGTGTGTGTGAAACTGTGTGTGTCGATCTGTGTTTGTGTGTGTTTGTCCGACTGTTTGTGTGTGTGAGTGTGTGAGACTGTGTGTCCGATTGTGTGTGTGTGTCCGACTGTTTGTGTGTGTCAGACTCTGTGTGTGTATGTCAGACTGTGTCTGTGTCAGAATGTTTGTGCGTGTCAGTGTGTGTCCGATTGTGTGTGTGTGTCAGTGTATGTGTGAGACTGTGTCCGACTGTGTTTGTGTGTGTGTCGGACTGTAATGTCACTCTGTGTGTGTGTGTGTGTGTGTGTGTGTCGGACTGTGTGTGTCGGACTGCGTGTTAGACTGTGTGTGTATGTGAGACAGTGTGTGAGAGCCAGCATGTTGTGTGTGTTTGTGTGTGCAGACTGCGTATGTGTGAAACAGCTTTTATGAGTGTGTGCGTGAAACTGTGTGTCTCTGTTTTTATGGGAGTGAAACTGTTTGTGTTTGCGAGACTGTGTATGTGTTTGTGTGTGTGTGAGACTGTGTACGTGTGTGAGACAGTTTGTATGAGTGTTAATGTGTGTCTGTGATTGGGTGAGTTAAACTGTTTGTGTGTGTGTGTTAGAAAGTGTGTCTGTGTGTGTGTTAGACAGTGCGTGTGTGTGTGCGTGTGTGTGAGAGACTGTGTGTGCGTGTGTGTGTGTGCATGTGTGTGTGAGAGACTGTGTGTGTGTGTGTGTGTGTGAGACAGTTTGTATGAGTGTGAATGTGTGTCTGTGATTGGGTGAGTTAAACTGTGTGTGTGTGTGTGTGTGTGTCTGTGTGTGAGACTGTGCGTGTGTGTGTGTGTGTGGTCGCATGAGTGTGTTATTTCTCACCCTGAACAATTGTAGTTATTTCCTTCAAGGCTTCCAGCCGTTAACTCCTTCCTTAATCCGAGCTCTCTCACTCCTGCTCCTCACCATTAGAAGTAAATGAAAAGCGTCTCGATGTCGTTATGGGAGTGGACTGTGCGCCGTCACCAGAGAGCTGCAAAACGGATGGATTGAAATGATGCCAAGATACAAATAAGCAGCCCATAACAAAGAGTGCAGATATTAATGACAGATGGATCTGCCACACTTTTGATACTGAAGCAGGAAACGTTTGGAATTCAGCTTCTCCTCTCCCAGAAGGATCCACCATCCATTGAGTTTTTCTTACTGATCTGTTCTCATGTTTGAAATATGAATGTCTTTAAGGATATTACCCATATGAAAGAATCTGTCTGATGCGGGAGGATTCCAGTGTTCGGAGTGATTTATGAGCCAACTTTTTCAAGTTGGCTTTTAATACCGTGTTGCTTCACCTCCTGCAAATTGGACTCAAGTCTGCAAAATCTTCCCAGCAGCCCAGAAAATACTATCACACATCTGAGGTCCCTCTTGAGGCTGGTTGGGCCAGAAGTCCCAGTCCCAGTCCCCTCTACCTCTGCTGGGGAAAGACTGGACTGATTTACATACTTGGGCAAGAGTCTCTTTCTCGTACCATGATGTCATCGTGCCTTTAAAGCATGACCAGTCTTTCCTGCTAGCATGGTCTTAGCATAATATCAGCTGTTCTATCAACTATTCTACCCAACAACAGGATTACACAGCTTCATCGTTCGCCCGTCATCCCGCTGATTCTCTCTGTAACCACAGTTTTCTTCATCCACCTAGGAGTTGCAGGCCCAACATATTTCATTTCATTTCATCAGCCTCAGCAGTGCCATCAGCCACCACCACCATCATAACTTTCTGGACTCCAATTTGGAGATCTATCTCGCTCCTGCTCAGTTCAGACGCCCATCAATCACCGTCTGCCTGAAGAATCTATCACTCAGAGACTTTCTCAGTAATTAACACGTCATCTGCTGCAGCAAACAATTAACTTTAATTTATTCACTTCTCTCTCCTGATTGAAATGTAGTCGATGACCGCTGCACCACTCCCTGTAGATTAAATGCAATCAGTTTAATGATCTTATGTAAGATAGTAGAGTATATAATAAAATACATGGAAAATAAAGTTTACTTATTATTGACCACATTAGTTGTTAATTCATTATTATATATTTATAAAACCAAATTTTTTTGGGGGAAGAAATACCATAAAAGTAAATAATATATTCTTTCATCCTTTGAAAATGATGATCACAATCCTAGAAAACATTAAAAAATACCTGGTTATTCCAAGTACATAATGTTTTATTGAAGGAATGGCAACTTTTAAAATGTTTTTGATTCATCCGTTATTGATCTGCTCATCATTTACTCCACTGGGAATGATGAGGTGTGGTTGGTCAGTCATCACACCCAGCAGCCAGGTTCTGACAAACATCTGTGGACTACTAGGTAAATGTAAGAAATATAATCACTGACGTATACAACTTAATACTATAACTGACCAATCAGAGCAGAGTATTCAACAAAGGTGAGAGCAGAGCTGCTCTCACCTCCATCTTGGAAAACCTTTCCCTTCACTCCTGCTGCTACTCTTCTGTCACAGATAACTCCTCACACTCTTCTCCACCTACTCAACCCTGCCTTCACTCGCTTCTTCACCTCTTCTCCGCACTCCCCATTGCTCTGAACAGTTGATCCCAAGTCCTTAAGCTCCTGCACTTCCTCCACCTCTACTCCTCCATCCTCACCTCCTCCTGCCTCCCTTTCATTCACACACATGTATTCTGTCTCGCTGCCACTGACCTTCATTCCTCTTCTCTTCAGTGCGTACCTCCACCTCTCCAGATTCTCCTCCAGCTGCTCCCTGCTGTCACAACAGGTCACAACGTTCTCCACCTACATCATAGTCCATGGAGACTCCTGCTGACCTCCTCTTTCAGCCTGTCCATCAGCACTAGTGATGGACAGGCTTAATCAACTCCAATGAAACAAATAATTCATAGAAACTGTAATATTGTTTTGAAGAGAGTTGAGTCGATTTCTTAAGTTCAGTTGTTGTAAAATGGAGCATTAAAACATAAGTTCTTAAAAACCCAGTCAAGGATGATCTCAGCAGGTTCATGGAGTTTCTTTAAATGTACAGCAGGTCCTACGGTTCTGACTCATAATATCCAATCCACATACTGCAGTGGATTCTCCACGGGTTCTGTCGTCGAGTCTGAGGAGATGATCCATTATTCACTGTCTTTGGAGTAGCGAGAGGATTCGTCAGGATGACATCATCATCATCGCAGTCAATATCTTTGTGAGCTCCAGAGGATTTCAGTTCTTTTGTGATGAAATCTTGTAATTTACTTTCATGATGCACCGTCTTTCCCTTAAACCGCCTCGTTTACTTTCACTTCACTTGGTGATTGTCGACACAGAATGCCTCTCAGCAGTCCCTAGATGGTCGGCCTGAACTTCCTCTACTCATCTAAGGGCTTCTACATGTACACTCAAAAAATGAATGACTACCTAGTTCAAGTTTAAGCACTTGCATCTATCTGATTTTGTATCATTCCTTTTTAATTTGAAAATGGATCAGATGTTCAGATTTCATAGAATCAACATAATTCTGTTAATTATGAAAATAATTCCATTTAATCAGTTGAAAAACATGAAAAAGGTTGAAATATTTCTCATTGTAGAGCAACCAGGACCAGACTGGTTAAAAAGTATGAGATTGTTGACATATCATTTTCAGGAAATTACATCATTTTGAAGGAGAAATGTATTTGAAACGTGGAATTAAGGCTGGTTGGCATTGTGTATATATTCTGACCAGTTGAAAATGAACGTACGCTCTGTCCTCCCCGCGATGTGTGTCTTCAACCAATTGTATCACATTTGTGAGAGGAGAATAAACCTTCTTAAGCGTCGTTCAGACCATCATCTATGTTGGCTCTGTTCAGGGAGCTGTCGTTAGCTTAAACCACTCTGCTAACTGCTTCTTAACCTGCTCTGTTCCTCAGGGTGATTCACTTTGAAGGGTGGGATTAACTTTGTTGTGCTGCTCTCTTTCGGGGATGTTTGTCAACAGTTTATTTTGTCCTTACTGGTGTTTTGTGATTTCTGGTTTACTTATGAGATGTTTAGAACCGTGGTAGCGCATGCTTGGGTTGTGGGTAAGGCGCATGCGTGTAACTGTTAAGGAATCGGTTGAGTGAGGCTGGTTGGCCGATTGTGGATCACATCAAACTAGGCCTCGAGTAATTTTACAGGTAATAAAAATATATAACCTTTAATATTAGGCTTGAATGTGTTTGGAGTGTAGGAGCTGAGATTGGCAGCAGCACACTTTAAGTTCTCTTTCCCAGTGTTCAGGGCAAAGTTAGAGATTCATACATTGCACCATGCCTCTTCATTCCACCACATCCAGATCGATGGATCAAAGTCGTATTCCACTTTAATTATCGGCGTAAAGAATCTCAAAACTCAATGACAAATAGTCTCATCACCATAATGGATACTGAAGCACAAGAGGCTACTACACCCAGAGGTGCTTCTCCAATACCAAAATATTTCTGCAAGCATTTTCCTTAATAACCTTATATAACCTTGTCTTATCGGTCTTCGGACTCCTGAACAGAGCAATTTACAGAACCCCCGTCCAGCAGCAGCCACTTCTTCTCCAAAACACTTGGGGTCAGGAGCCACCACTGGGGGGAACCTTAGGTTGCTGCTCTTAGAATCTAACAGTTCTGATCCTTCACTATGACACCCATTTGACAGCCTGTGCTCTTTGGCCCACCCTTAAAGTCTGTCAGGGGTCCATCCAACATCTGAAAACTGACTGACTGGGATCAGAGAGATGTTGCATGAATGTGCTGATCCGTTCACACACTGTCTCTTCCTCTGGATGGAAGTCAGGAGGACTCAACCGTTGAATGAGATGCCCAATACTGGGAACACCGGTTGGCTTGTGTCAGATTCTTTCGGAGAAGAAACCCTGAATCACCTCCCACGGGCAGGTTGGCCGCCATCATGGCATGAATGTGAGGGTGAATGGGTGAATGGATGAATGTTATAAATGTTGTAAAGTGCTGTGAGGAGTTAGTATTCTGGAAAATTCCCTTTATCCTCTAAGCCTGAGAAAAAGTCAACTTTTTTGAGCTACGTGGAATACCTGATGAGTTCAGCAACCCCTTGTTATCTATGTAGCTGAAATATAATCTTACATTAACATTATGAGGGTTTTCATTCACGGCTCTTTTCTGACAGCTCTCAGAGATCTTTAGGACCTGGACTAGTATCTATACACAAAGCACTGCTAATATATAGTGATCCCTCCGCTAAGCCCTTTATCGCTGCAATTAGCTGGATGTCTCTTAACGGCCGGAGGAGGAGAGGGCTTCAGAGGGGGGCAGTACAGGTGTGTGGGGCAGACAGGAATGAAGAATGGATTCGGAAACTGATTCATTTGCTGGCTGAGTGAAGGAGCGACATGCAGGCTTTGTACCCGCTGACTGATGCAGCCGCTGACCGGATAATGAACAAAGCTGGATTGTCTGGCTGACGTGTTTCACAGAAGTCTCTTGTGACACATGGAGGATTTGATCCTCGGTTCTAAGATACTTGTAGGGATTCAACAAGGTTTTTAACCAAAGGGAGAATCGGCCCGGTCCGATAAAACCGACTCCACTCCTCTTTTCTCTCGTCTGCAGAGCAAACAGGAGGCGGCCCAGAATGTGTAGGTCCGCACATTTGTGTACTTGGATGAAGAGGCAGAGAAGGCAGCTCTGCACATGAGACAGGGATGAAATGAGAGGCGGTGAGAGCAACACAGATTATACAACGTTCCTGCTGGATTCACCTCATCCACTGCCTTAAACACAATCTTCATTCCTTAACTTTTCAAATGTGTGTCCAGGCGCCCGAGGCTGCAGCCAAGCACAACCGTCATTTTCTGAGTGAAATGCTTGAAAACACCCTGGCACACACACTGATGCAAACACACACACACACACACACACACTGATGCAAACACACACACACACACACACACACTGATACAGACACACACAGACACACTGATACAAACACACAAACAAACACACACACACACACACTGATACAAACACACACACACACACTGAAACAAACACACACACACACACACACACACACACACACACACACACACTGATACAGACACACACAGACACAGGCACACATTAAAGCAGCCAACGGGGCTCTACTTGACGAAGAGACAAACAATGTTTGATAGATTTGTGACACTGCATTGCTGTTAACACACACCCTGTTTCTGTGAGAGCGCCTCGGAGTGTGTGCTGCGGCAGACAGCTGATGTTTAAAACCTCTAATGCTCTTTCTCCACATTGACAACAACATCAATGCTAATTGTCCTTGGAGATGCACACTCACACACGCATGCACACACACACACACACACACGCACACACACACACACACGCATGCACACACACACACACACACACACACACACACACACACACACACACACACACACACACACACACACACACACACACACACACACACACACACACACACACACACATACACAGACACAGACAGACAAACAGACCCTTAGAATAAAAAGATCATCTTTGAAGAGAGCTCGAGACAGAGGGAGGGAGGGTGAGGAGAGGAGAGGTGAGACAAAGGTGTGCGTCTGTTGTTAAACCAGAGAGACGAAGGGTTATATTTGTGTGACGGCTGCATAGCGGTAGAGGCGATACAAACATCAATAATAACAGATGAAAACGTAGGTTGACATGTTATCTGCGGTGAGTCAGAACTCTGAGACAAAGAGAGAGGGTGGGGGACTGAGCTGCCGGTGGGTTTGCTCCGTTGCGTCAGGTATTGAAGATAGTTTTGTGTTGGTGGCTTAGACTTTGACTTATTAACGATAGCCCACCAGCAGGCTAAATGAGCAGGTCTGCAGAGTCCTTTTACTGCTGATAAAATTATGCAAATGAGATGTGATGGATTCCATTTCAATGAGTGTTTCCAGCAGGTAATCCTTCATCGCAGCTCCATTGTCAAATCCCCTGAAGTCATATCGTTTGTAATGCCAGTCAGTGGCATCCAGAGAGTTATTCATGCTTTCTATCAATCCAACCAGTTCTAGAAACACACAAATACACTCGCACAATCACAAGCACGCGCTGGCTCATAGGCAGTATAGGGGGAGGAGTCTTTACCTCATCCTTGTGAACAAGATGCAACCAAACACCTTCAGAAAACGTATTCAAATTTGATTGGTACCTCTCCTAACCTGTGAGGCACAACCCTAACAAACACGTGTGTGTATTTCACATCACACACGTGTTAAATAGAATTAAATGATAAAGAGATGGCCTTTTATATTCAAAGAGTAAAAGGTCAACCACACCGGGATTCCATGAAACACACATTTCTCATTTTTCAACATCAAATGTGTTAGTTTGGATATGGAATCGGTGACGCTAATGCTGCAATCCACTCTTTGTTGAAAGAGAACTATGATAGTTATTGCATCAGAACCCTACCGCTGCATGTTGTGTGATCCCGTACAGACGTGGATTTTAAATAAACCTTGACTGATGTGCAGAGGCAGCATTTGTAGTTGTATATTATCCTTTCAGAGCGCTGAGAAATCCACAAACAGCTCAGGGCTGCTGCTGTTTGTCTCACTAGCTTAGCTTCTGAGGGCTTAAAAGGCGGCTGTGTGATAAGCTGGACCTGTTTCAGCTCAGCTGCTGCTAAACTTGATGTGTGACTCCTGATAAGGACTGAAACTTAGCGGTGATTCACAGGAAAGCAGCATAATGTCCATGTATTCTCTAGAAACTAAAGATTACTGCATTTGTTCAGAACACTCTCTCTTGGCATGAACTTTAACCCTTTACAGACTTACCACAGGGACTCATGGTCGTTTCTTCACTTTAACATACTAAACCCCAAAACCTGCCGGATTGGGGTTTGGGTTGGGGGATCACTCCGGCATGGTCTCACACTCCACAGGCTTAGATGCAAGTACGACATATTCCATCAGTTTTACTGTTTGATTCTGCTCTTAAAGGGATTTCTCCTAATTCCCACATGATGATGATCACAGGTTTGGACTAAATGTACTCTTCAAATGGATTCAGCAGCAGAACACAATGAGCAGAACGTTGACAGTTATATTCAGGATCTCAACGCCACCAAAGAGGAAGACCATCACGTCCTTAAAAATGTCTGCAGTGATTTTAAGACATTTTTCCTATTCAGTCTCAGAAAATACTGGACGGATCTCGTTTTGGCTTGTACCTAATCTAAGCATCCAGCAGTGGCAGCAGACCCCTGGAGGGAAAGCAGCAGACGGGTCGGGCTCATGCAGACCTTGCTGTGAGCCATTGGTGCGCTATCATCTCAGCCACTGTGAATAATTTGATTTGATTTGATCATTCATGTTATAATTTGAGGCTGAGCGAGAAAGATACCATCGATGTTTGAAGAACACAGACATCCACTGTATGCCAGCACAACAAACCTCCTTCTGCTAGAGTCCATAAGAATCCTCATGGACTCTTCTTCTGAGTTTGTTAAATATGTCAATCGTACATCGACCCGGGACTTACAAATACACCGACTCGACGTTCTAATGGAGCAGAACCATAAATGCACCGACGCTGTTTTCCCTCCCTCTCCATCTGTTGAACGGACTTTCTGCTTCTTAACTTGACCAAAGTCACTTCAATAACAAAAGCCACACACACATCCTCGCACAGACTCCCCAGTTACATCTTCTGCCTCCTGCAGTCCACTGATAAGCCCTCTGTCTCTCTCTCTCCCTGTCTGTCTCTTTTTCTTTGTCTCTCTCGCTTTTTCCCCATCCTCTCCCATTTTAGTCCTCTTTTATTCCGTCTCTCCCTCTTGTTCTCAGCATCTACGCCGGTACCTCCATCTTCGTTTACCCCACCTACGCCTTTCTCCGCCACACCCTCCTCCTCTCAACTTCCTGTCTTTCATTCCACGATCTGTCCCCTCCTCTCCATCCTTCATCTTCTTTTTCCTGTCATGATGTTTCGGCCTCAAATCAATGTCAATCTCCGCACTTGGATGACAGACGTCGTCCTATTTTTATCGCTGTTCTTTTCTCCGAGACCTTTTTCTGGGTAGGGTTCTGTAATATTCTGGTGCGTGCCAGTTTCATGCCCACATTCAGAGCGTTATTCTCCAGCAGACCTGAGTCATGATGCTTCGCACAAATGTGCTGAGCCTTGTAGTTTATGAAAATGCCCTGAAGCATTGTGTTTTAATGGTCCGTTACACCACCATGAGGAGGGTACATCGGCTCAAGTGCTGTTATTTACATTTAATTAAGGTTATACATTATTTATGAAGGATGTTTCAGACTAAGATGAAGCCTCCAAGGATGTTAACTTTTTTTATCATCATGAAAAGTATGGCAAGCACAAACTAGGTCCAACTGTGTCAGTAGGATATTTATATCTATGGATATGAGAAAATAGAGGAATCTTTTTCTCATATAGTATATAAGATTTCACTGCACCTCCTAAAGGTGCAGTGAATGTCACCCGCTGCAGCACTGTCAGGTATAATCCTCCGCCCCAACCAAAAAGGCACCCTAAGCAGAATGTAGTTAACCTCCAATGAGTGAATCCTGGAGTAAAATATATTCATATTTAATCCAGCTGTTGTGTAAATATTTGTTTAATATATAAAACATAAACAGGGTTATCAATAATTAATTTAGTCCATCATTATCAACAACAATTATAACAATAAAACAGTTCTACTATAGTAATATCCATCATTATATGATTATTATTGTTTGAGTCTTCTACCAACATTTCTCTGAACATGTCATGTGTTCTACAACCTTTGGCTGTTATGAATTAAATAGATCAACTGATATTAAAGTAAAGAGACCCAGTAACAGGCACATTGTCCAAAATCTAAATCCATATTTAACATTAATCTCAACTTCTCTGATCATCAGCTGGTCAGTTGGTGCTCCAGTTCATCAGACAAGAATGCAGAGAGCAGAAATGACAACAACAACTGTCAATCAGCCTCATTCACGTTCAGGACCAGCAGTTACAGGAAGTGACTGAGTGCATGTCCACACACAATTGGACTTTCACACATCGGCTGATGCTTCGCTGGAATGCCGACAGTCCCAGTAAACAAAATCATCCTGGTTGATCAATCTGTAGATCAATATCCAGCTTCATTTCAGGAGACAACTTCTCCCATTTTCCTCCACGTTTCCTACCTTCCAAAGTAGGAGTGCATTCTTTGCTGAGGCTCCTGCCTCCTTGATCTTCACCTCCTCGACTCAAATGAGGATTTTCCAGAACAGCAAAGAGAGGGTGATTACCGCGTGTGCTGGGTTATGAGGGGTGAACTCCATGTTGATGCCGGGTTCTCTAGGAGTTGAACCATTAAACTGCAGACAAACAAAAGCTGCTCAGCAGTGGATTGTTTGTACCCAAGTGTGTCCTGACAAAGAAAGGCTCCATCCTTGCCTCGATGCTGATGTGCCTGACGTTAGCCGCTCAGCCTTGGTTTCTCGACCCGACTCAGATTGGTGTTGGTTAGTTGGTCACTCAGTCTGGTCGGCTGAGTTCCTTTGTTTGTGTGTGAAGGTCACATGCTGTTTGTCTAGGCCTATATTATAACTATCAACTCTGCAGAAATGTTCTGACTCTTCTAGAGTTGAAAGTCAAAGGGCTGGAAGACGTTTCTACTAATGGATGCCTGGAGGTCTTGCTTTCATAAAACTGCAGATGCACTTACATCTTTGGTAAAATAGAAAATTTGAGGGAATGTATGCCAGAGGAAATATGAGGAAAGAAGATATTATATAATGCAATAAAAGCTGCATATCTTTTCAGCTTCATTTACGTTCTCACAGAGTGATACTGATATGATTGTGGGAATCACTGGATGTAACTTTATATGAAAGTAGCACATTAGTGTTTGAGTTTTTCACAACAGAAAAACTGATAGTTGTTTTACTGAAAGGAAAAACTGAACGGAGATATCTTCCTTTTCTCCCTTTTCGTTTTCGCTCTCTTGGAGAAAAGAACATGGAAGTTTATCATTTGTACTTACTGGAAACTTATAATCTCCGGCTTTACAAAAAAAGTAAATAGAGTAGGTGGTTATGCACTATCAACGTATTCAAATACATCAAAAAATAAAATAAACGCGGCATGACCTTCCAAATTATTCAGTATTAATAACCAATCCAGCATCAAGCGCTTGAAGACCACCAGAGCAGTCTATGAGGGTCTTACTACACCTACTGTTTATGTTCCATAGTCCATTGCTCATCTGTTATCATCTTGCACAGATGGCCACAAAAACAAAGGCCTCCGGTAAAAGCAGGAAGTCCTCCTCCCCACAGGTGTCCCCATCAACCACCTGCAGAAAGACTCAGGCTACTAGTATGTCGCCCTCTAGAGGAACCCAGGGGACGCCACACATCACTCACCTTCTCACCTGTAGGACTTTCTGAAGGCGTCAAAATATCTCAACAATTTTTCCAAAATCATTGACTAAAACAGAAAACTCTCCGCAAACTTTATATGAAATCTTTAAATGTTGCAAAAATTTATGAAATTGGTGGATGAAGGTCAACCGATGGGTCTGGAACACGTGTCAGCTGTTACTAAAGTGGACTGCTGTATGGCACTGTTAACCTGCTAAACACACCTTTTAATTTCTTTCCCGGCGTCAGATTACTACTGAGACATCGTTTGACTTTCTGGAAGTTTAAAATGCAGAAAACGACAAAGATTGAGTGGATTTGACGTCATGTTCTTATGCACATAAGTACAAATATGTCTCTTATTATTCAAACTCAAATCAAATCAAACTGATGCTACTACTACTGCATAGCATCTAGCATCAGATTGTGGAGACTGTGTTTGAGTCAAACACTGGACATTTGTCCGGGTTTCACATCTCATCGGCTTCTTTCTCTCTAAACCGCTCCTGCGAGCCAATGAAGTTTAGCCAAGGTTGCGATGCCACAGCAGCTGTTTCCTGAAGAGAGGGAGTAAATTAAATGGTCCGGATGACTCAGCAGAAAGCTCTCTCTCTCACACACACACACACACACACACACACACACATGCTAATACATCGTGTCTGCCGCACAAACAGGCATTTACACATGAACCACATGCCTAACACTCATAAATAAGATCACTTTTACTCGAGCAGCTATACCAGGAACTGTCTTTTATAAATCACAGCCACAAACTCAAACTCAAGCTCTCTCTCTCTCTCTCTCTCTCTCTCTCTCCCTCACTCTCTCTCTCCCTCTCCCATGTGTGTGTGTGTGTACGTGTGTGAGAGAGAGAGTGTTTGATGTCAGCAGGGTTGATTCACTCTCACTTACCCCCGACAACTGGAATCATACCACCCGTGTCTTGATGAGCTCACATCTACACACACGCAAAGCTAATTAGAAGTCTCCATTATTATTGGATTATGCTGTTCAGCTCGGCAGCGACAGGCGTTTCTTTACGGCTGGAGAGGAGCTGAGAGCTCTTAAGTACGTTCAACATTCTGCTAGCCTGGCTTAAATAATGGATTTGTGGAGAACTAGCTAATGATGCCTGCTTCGTTAGTTAGTGGTGTCCCTCCACCTTACAAGTCTCTGCCATGCTGCTGTGATGTACCCATCTCCTCCCATGAATTATTATTTAGCCCTTTTATGTCCGGCTCAGCTGTTTCTAATCTGGGCCAGTGGCAGCATGTATGTGCTAACGAGTAAGGGGCCAAGGTTTGAGCCCTGGGGGACACCAGCAGTCAAAGGGCCCACCGAGGAGGAGGTGGTAACCGTGGATGAAGGTCTTATTTGATATTTAGGATCTTTTGAGTCACATTAATGCCTGTGAGGACTTACTGACCAGAATCATGTAACTTGACACCACAAAAAAACCCTGAAAAAAGTCAAATAGTTTTCTAAAAACAGGTTTTCCCAAACGGTTAGTCTAATTGTTATTAGAGTTGGTCTAATTACAATTGTCTAAAGTCAGATTATTTTTTTTTATATACATGCCAGATTGTATTTACATTATTATTTAACTATTTATTTAACATTTTCATGAAAAACAAAGTTTCAGCATGAAAGTTCTGTTTAAAAACATTCTTTACCAAATGATTTTCATTCATTCATTTTTCATTTGGTTTCTTTTGTATTATGTTGTATTATTATTGTATTATTATTGTATTATATTGTATTATTATTGTATTATAACTGTTTTGGCACACACTGCAGAGACCGATAGTATTGCAATTAAAGCAACAAACATGCCATCGTTAAAAAAAGGGGGAATTCATTCATTCAATGGAGCTATCTTATTTTCTGTTTTGTATATTACTATTGGACCTCAACAAATCAAAAGTGATTTAATGTAAAAAAATAGCAGAGCCTGGAATATTTCTTATTCGATTACTCGATTAATCGCCAGAATACTCGATAGAATACTCGATGAGTAAAATAATCGATTACTGCGGCCCTACTGCAAACTCATCTCTGCCACTTTTCCAAATGTAAAGATGAAGATCTTCCGTCAGAAGAATGATCTCCTCGACCTTCTGTCTGATGGACCCTCTTTCTCCCCTCCCCCCACCCTGAGTTTCTAGTTCTGGTTTTCCTCTAAATCTCATTAAGTTAAAATGTATCATAATTACGACAGTTTCAGGTTCCAGGCGTCGCTCCCGGTCACGGCTCTTGTCTTTTGGCCTTCTGCCAGCTGCTTCTGTCATCCATCCATCCAACATCTTTAAATCTCTGCTGCTGCTTTTAATTAATGAACTGCTATTAAATTTGGTTTTATATTGCAAAGGTTACCGTCTCACTAGAGGAAGACGAGGAATCCTCCGTAGAGGGTGGCGTCTTTAGTTGGTCCAGAGATTAGTCCTCAAACTGAAAGATGCTTAGCAGTGGGATGATTACCCACAATCCCTGCCAACAAGCCCCTGAGCAAGGTGGGATAGTTATATATTAGGATTGTCATCGCCGCCGCCGCAGATTCGTGTTGTGGCTCATTTTCAAACTTTATATCATCATAGACGTGTGGGGAAGAACTGGATTGATTAGAGGAAAGGTTGGGTGTATATTTTCTTACACTAGGGGGAGCTCTCCATACATTGTCGGGCCATAATTTATCAACCTCTAGTCTGATTTAGTACAAAAGATCTATCTTGTGTATATCATATTTTACAGTGGCATCACGTTGTGGTGGCTATGATGCCGGTCGCTATGATGCCGGTCGCTATGATGGCGGTCGCTATGATGCCGGTCGCTATGACGGCGGTCGCTATGACGGCGGTCTGCTATGATGGCGGTCCAGCTGTGACAGATGTGCCACGCTGTGCAGCGTCCTGCAAGAGGCTGAGGATGTGATCATTAGTAGCAGCCACAGGATGAACTCCTTCAGGCTCATGATTGTTTTCTGGATGAAGCTGCGGTTCAATGAGCCGCCTGCCAGAACCGCCACAGTATCAGAACGGAGAAGAGCAGCTGGCCAGTGAGACAGATTTGATTTGGAGGAGATGCCTGGTTGAAGAGAAATGTCTGCATGCCGCTCCAATCAGAGACGCCATCAGTCAACGTTTATCGCTGGATTCTCAATTATTTTAGTGGTTTTGTTTCTGTTCCAGGGCCGACCCGCTAAAACCAAATGTAAGATGTTTAGAGTCGAATCCGACTCTGGTGCCTGTCCAGAAAGAGATAAATACACTTTACAGCATGTGTTTGGGTGTTTTCTTGAAAGGTGGAGTAGTACCTCCTCTTTGGGAAGATGAGATCAAATAGTTAAGATGTGTGTCACATGATGCAGCGGCTGCTGAATCAGGTCTGAGGAGTATAAGACTCCATGTGAAGGACTCGTTTACACTGCAATCTGGAATCTTCTACACAGACGTATTTGCAGTAAACTGTGTTGGAAAACAAGACTTACTTTCTCCAGCTGTGATGGGCAAAAGGAATCGCTTTTCTAGTGTGTGTGTGTGTGCGTGTGAGTGTGTGCGTGTATGTGTGTGTGTGTGTGTGTGTGTGAGTGTGTGTGTGTGTGTGTGTGCGCGTCAGTGTTGGGCCCTCAGGTATCAGCTAGCCTAGTTTAAGGTGTGGGTGTGATACACACACACACACACACACACACACACACACACACACACACACACACACACTTTAAGATAGAATCCTTCCTGGGGGGTGATGTTGTGCTGACCGGATGAGTTGTTTCCTATCATGTTCTGGCCTAGTTGCTGGTTTTGGTTCTGGTTCTGGCTGTGTAAGTATGATTTTATTTTTCACTCTGTGTGCATGTGTAGTGTTGTTTTTCATCGGTCCTGTAGGGCCACACACATTGACTCAGCACTTTATTTTCCGGCCTGAAAAGAGGCAAGAGCCTGAAAAGTGCTGCGAGGTTTCCTTAAATTCTGATGAGGAGAATTTTCTTCATTCCAGAAAAAGGGCCAACCCACTTTAAGCATTCCTTTATTCATTCAATTACGATAAGCAGATTTTTTTTATCAAAAAGCCCTGCTTCACATTTCTTTCTGATACATCATATATTTTTGGGGACTTTTTATTTCATTTTAGACTTTTCATCATTTAGATGGTAACTGAGAATTATAATCATTTATTGTCGATTTATTGCAGTTATTCTGAGTGAGAATATAATACCGTATTTTTCGTACTCCTTTTTTAAGTTGACTTTATCTACAGGGAAATGTTTCCAACTTCAGTTGTGCACAGTATTTGTGTGTATATCCCCCTGTTTGTGTGTGTTTGCTTTTCAGAGTCAGAAAACTGTAGCCGAGATGAAAGAAGTAAAGAGATGGAAGAGAAATATTCATTTAGCTCCGTCTCCCACAATCCCTTTGTCAGTTTCAGGCCCCTTGCCAGCTCTCTTTCTCTCTCTCTCTCTCTCTTTCTCTCTCTCTCTCTTTCTCTCTCTCTAATTCTCTCTCTCTGCTCTTCTCTCTCTAATTCTCTCTCTCTGCTCTTCTCTCTCTCTGCTTCTCTTCCTCTCCTCATCTCTCTCATCTCTCCCATCTCTCTCTCTCTCTCTTTTTATCTCTCTCTCTCTCGTCTCTCTTTCTCTTTATCTCTATCTCTCTTCTCCCTCTCCTCTACTCTCCCAGCTCTCTCTCTCTACTCTCTCTCCTCTACTCTCCCATCTCTCTCTATCTCTCTCTCTTTGCTCATCTCTCCAATCTCTCTCTCTCTGCTTCTCTTCCTCTCCTCATCTCTCTCTCTCTCTACTCGTCTCTCTTTGCGTCTCGGAGGTAAAAGGCTGCTCACTCTGGTTACTTTTGTGGCTCTACTTGTTCTTGGGAGCGACAGAGGACTCATGCAGTTCTGCAGCTTCTCATTAGTTGCTCAGACCATTTGCTGTGATGCAGCCTCATAAACAGGAACACAACATGCAAACCTGTGGTTCACAGGAAGCCTAGGCGCGGTTAAGAGGCATCAATACTTGAGATGTATTCAATAACTTGATTGAGTGTGTTGGTAATGGGCTTCGTATGGAAGGGAGCTCCTGGTTTGTAGAAATGATGTGGGACATCACAGACCCGATGGAAGGAGGAAAACCGCCCTGGATTCTCCTGATTTGATAGAAAGGTATTGAAGAGGCAGCGAGAAGAGGAAGACGGAGGCACGGACAGAGAGGGAAGCACAATGAAGATAAATCTAGAGAGTGCGAGGAGGAGATGGAGAAACGGCAAAAGAGAGAGGGCGTTTACTCCAGAGATGGAGAAGGAACAACAAAGTGCTTTGATTTATGCCTTTAAACATTAATAGCAATCTTCAGGGAGGGATAGAAAAGCATCACGGTGCTGTTAACATGTTGCTGGAGTGAAGAGAGGAGCCAGAGCTTGTAACATTTCTCCTGCTAGAAGTCTCCTGTGGCTCAACACGGCCTTCAAACAACCAATCAGGCGCATCGCTACAGGCTAACGCCTGGATAACAACTGCAGCGCCCTGATGGAGTGCTGCTCCTCAGAGTCTCCACCCGAATGTAGGTGGAAACATTCAGCGTATTTGCATGCTAAATATCTGAGGAATAATGTTGTATGTTTGTGAGGAGGAAATTTGTGATGGAAATGTTCATGTCGTTGAGGGAGACACCAGATTCCATGCTTGGAATGGGATGTTCCCGGGACTCACTCTACACAAACACATTTACATCTTCTCCCACACGAGCAGCACAGATGATCTCTATCAGTCAATCACGTAGAAGAATGGAAGAATTGAAAGTTAATAGTGTTGATGCGGTTGTTTTAGTCATCTCTCAGGTTAGTTCAGATGAATAATATCCATAATATCTCCATATGTCATCATATTCCTGAAAGGTTGGGGACATTATGGAATCAGATCCTCGGTGTAAACGCAATATCTCAAAAACTATATAATGGCTCGTTTTCAAACTTTAAACCCACCTAGACCGTAGTGAGAGGAAGAACTGGTTTGACATGGGGGGAGGTCAGTTGCATATTCTAGCCATAGGGGGGAGCACTATCACTAGAAGTTTTCAGGTCATTCAGTTGGTTTGATTTAGTCCAAATGTGGTGAAGACGATTCAGCCTGAGGAGATCATCGTAATACTTTACTCTAATAGTTCATATTTTAAGTCTATATCTTAAGTCTTTTTAGGGAAAACACAGTTTGTTGTTGTCGAGGACGACAGAGTAGGAGGAGTTTTTGTTCTGTTTGTGCATCGGACTGTGGCGGTATGGATTCTTTCCCTCCCAACATCCCCAGTAGCAGTCGACCCGATGGGAGAATATGAGAAACCAAACCTAACTCCAAATCCCTGACTGCCATCATTCCACTTATAATACATCACAGAAGAAAAATAATAACACGCCCACCTCTGTAAGAGGGAACTAGGTCTCATCCCAAACACTTCAGTTGAAATAATTTAAGCTGCGTCATGGAGGGAAACATGTGGCCTTCAGAACAACATGTTAGAAATACTTCAATCTTATCTACTAATCTGTTAGTGGCAGACGGAGTCAACTACAGACACGTCTGTTGAAACACACAAAGAATCCGTTAAAAAGACTCAGTGATCAGGCTTGACTGACGATCAGATGTAACGACATCACCTGTACGCTCATCTTAAAGGCTGCAGGATGACGGCGTGACGGAGCAGCGGGTCAACTTCTACTCAGAATCACTCTCTTCTCTTAAGTGGGTCTTTTAGCAGAGGGTTGCTAACAACTTTCCTCACTTGAAGGTCGCTCATGCGTCTTACATCTGTCAGTCTAACCCGTACCTCTAGGCAGCAGAGGGACACATCCCAGGTGTGTGGCATCAGGGGGCCCCCAGAGCTTCATGGAGCCGCTGACTGCCTGCAGGATGGATGCTAAGCAGTATGGGGGCAGGATACTCTATCTTTATCTTCATTGATGTATTCTATGCTACCAAGACGGTACATTTTCAGGAGGTATTTCTTCACCTTAAATAACTTCATAGTGATACTGTCCTTATAGTTCCTACCTACCTTAGGGAACCTTTTTCTGAATCTGTCTTCCCTCTTTCCTTCTCGCTCCTGCTCACGTTGGAAGTTGGAGCTTCTTAACTTGTCCCGCCTCCTATCGTCTCTACCGCCGTCTCTCAGCATGACCTCAATTCTCAGGCAAGCTCACATCTCTCGCTCTCTCTGCATCGCTCACCAGGTGTAGCTTTGTTGAGCTTCAGGCTAATGTGTCTGAGCAGCACAAGGTGTGTGTGTGTGTGCGTGTGTGTCTGTGTGTGTGTGTGAGAGGCTTTATGAAGCATGTTTGTTGTATGTGTGTGTTTCTGAGACCTTCTGTTTTTCCCTCCTCTCTCTGTCCTCAATTCAAAGACAGCCTACGACTCCCCCATTCTCTGTCTCTTACCCCCCGTCCCCCCACCCTCTCTCTCTCTCACTCTCTCTCTCTCTCTCTCTCTCTCTCTCTCTCTCTCTGTCTCAGCAGGTGTCTGTTGTTTGGAGCTGGAGGATAATACATGTGTGTGTGAGTGTTTGAGTGAGGGAGAGACAGATGAGACAGGCAGAGTGACAGGAAGGATGCCCTACTTCTTGCAGTTAAACTCGACGGGCAAATAAAATAAACTGCCATCAAGGCAATAACAGTAAAAACCTTGTGCAGCGGACAGTAAAAATGCTGTATGTGAGTCCCTGTGTGTTTCTGTGTTTGTACGTATGGTTGGGGTCTTAATTATGAAGGAGTGTCCTCCCCTCCCTTCCAGCCGCCGTTGCTGCTCCTCCAGGAAAACTCGGTGGCAACCAACAGTCCAGTTGTGTGAGGGTAATTGAAAGAATTACATTCATCATATGCGTCATGCTTTTATTTGGTTCAGCCTGGGATGTTCTTCAGAGAAAATTCCCACCCTATCTAAAGAACCCCCCTCCAGCAGACACATCAAACACAGCAGACACTTTGGTAATGTAATGGAACATGTTGATCTCAAACTTGTGCCGAGGCGCCGCTCAGCCTCTAGAACAGTCGTGCTGACGGCTGTTATCGCTGTTCATTTGTTCTGCGCTATATTTAACGCGGAAAATTCCTCGTAGGTAACCTGAGACTGGCAGAATGAAAAAGTGTAAGTAACTATATGGGCCCTTGTCCTGTTTTCCGGGGGCCCTTGGATTATGGATCTGATGATAGTTGTTGGTTTGTGTGCAGATCGCTACTGAGAGCCACGCCGAACTTTACAAGGCCAGAAGTGGGTTTGTAAAAGAGAGGAGTTGTTAGGGAGGTAATTGAGTAAAGTCAAAGATCTGTGATGGTAAAACATTCATTCATTCATTACTCTGTTCAGGGTCGTCGGGGCTGGAGAGGGGGGGTACAGTGGGGGTACAGCCTGGACGTTGAACATGTCATAAGAAAAACAAAAGAACTAGAAAAGACTCCACCAAGGTCCAACAGAACCCAGAGTAGACATTATTGTGACTCTCACTTGTTCTTCTCTTTTAACCCTGATGATTTTAATCAAATCAAACACTGAAATCTCAGAGTCGTAATAATAATAATAATGATAATAAGGATTTAAACTTGTTGAAACTTTCAGGAACCCCAGAAATATGCTCATATATATAAATATAAATATGCAGCTATATATGATAGGATTCAAACCAGCAGCAAGTATGAAGCACATCCAGGAAAGATTTACATTTTTTCAGAATGATGAAAAGTGTAAACAGAATAAAATAAATAGCATTGCACTTATTCAGCTCATCCAGAAAAGTGAAGCTGAGCATCTTCTGATGCCGACTGTAAACCGAGGGAAGTAAACGGCTCAGGCTTAAACCACCGATACCACCGATTTTTAAGTAGCGACCCGTGGAGGTGCCGATTGGTCGACCGCCTCACCTTCACTCTTGGACAGGAAAATGAAAATGAGTACTTGAGTACTAAATCTAAAATGAGTACTTGAGTACTAAATCTAAAATGAGTACTTGAGTACTAAATCTAAAATGAGTACTTGAGTACTAAATCTAAAATGAGTACTTGAGTACTAAATCTAAAATGAGTACTTGAGTATTAAATCTAAAATGAGTACTTGAGTACTAAATCTAAAATGAGTACTTGAGTACTAAATCTAAAATGAGTACTTGAGTACTAAATCTAAAATGAGTACTTGTCCTCGGCGTGAGTCTTCTGGAAGCCGACTACTGGGATGTTCTCATATGGGTCTGTAATGTGGACGGATCCAGCGGGGATATATTCCCCGGGTTAAGTTTTGATGACTTTTATTACAACATAAAATCGCTTCAAATTTTGTAAACTCATCTTCGCAGCGTGAATCAAAATGAGGTTCCTCAGAGATTTATTGGTTGGTTTAGGGCTATTAGACGTTGAGCAGAAAACTGACAGGGGACCCGACGCTGAATGATGTAACCCAGAGAAATATCAGCCATGTGGGAAGCTGATGCACTCCTGCTCCATCTCATCAACTTGTTTCTCCCTCCCTTGGGTGCCTCTCCCTTCTCTCAGCCCCGTCTCCCTCACCCCCCCTCCTCTCACCCCAATGTCATCTGCTTCTCCTCAAATACCCTCGTTTTTCAAACTTCCTCTTCTTTCTATCTTCCTTGAACTTCTTTGGTTCGATCATCTCCCCACCGCCTCTCCAGCTCTCTCTCCAGTTCCTCCCAGCATCACCAGTCCTACTCGCCCCAAGATTGCCAGGGAGAGAGAGATAGAGAGATAGAGGAGGAGAGAGACAAAAATAGGAAGAGTGGGGAGACCTGAAAAGGAAGTATGGAAGGGAGGGGGCAGGATAGAAAAGAGGCTCGGAGAAGCTGGTACACAATCAAAGAAAAGGGACTCCAGAGAGATCTGGAATTAAATAGGAGATTAAATCGAATTAATATTGAATTGCCAGAGAGAAAGAGAGGGGAGAAAGAAAGGAGAAGAAGGATAAGCAGGTGGATGAAAGGAGAGGAATGTCTTCAGTGGCTGGTCCAGGATCTGATGTTTAGCTTCATGTAACAACAGGCCGGAATATTAAAGTGAGATATGAAGTATTCTGAATACTTCATTTGCAGGAAATCAAATAGTTTATGTAAATCACTTTATTTGGAAAGAACTGGCTCGATTTGTGAAGAACATATCTGCAGATGATGCAGGCCAAAGGAAAACAACCTGAAGAAAACACTGCGTTCTCCAGGCAGCATGACAATCTGGCATTTGGCTACATTTGACATTATACAATGTCATACTACATAATATTACATTAGAATCAAACTCCACATGTTGAGGTAGTTGGCAGAGGTTGGAGACTAAGACACGATTTGCTTGAGTTCCCTCATTGGACTCCTACTTCTACCCCACCTTCACAACTGCTCACAGGAACAATGTAGACAAGCGTATGTTCAGGGCTTTACTGAGAACATTTGCAATTTATCACTTCAGCAGGGCACTAATAGAGCTCTCTCACAGCAGACATCCTGACATGAAACGCTAGTTGAACAGAGCGGTCGCTAATCACATTAATTAAGCCTCTGTATCTAAATAGAACAGAGCCTTCATTAGTCTCGTCACTAATACCTGTGATTGCCCACTATTCCATCTCAAAAACGGCTGCTGTGACAAAAGCTAAGAATAATTTAAATACTGTACCGGAAGCTGCTGCCATCTTCATTTTGTCCTCACCTCCCTCCCACTCACCCAAAAAAAAAATACTTCACCAATTTACAGAAACCAGACTTCTGACATTTTAACCTTTTTAAAAAAACAACAACTTTATTGCAGTCTTTCTTTCACCAAGATTTTTGATTTATTTACAATGGATAAATTGCTGTTGATGCATTTTCAATCTGGATTACAAATTATAAATAAGAAACATAATCAAGTTAATGAAAATAGTATCATAATAATAATAATAAAAAAAATATATATAAAAAAAAAATATATATATATATATATATATATATATATATATATATATATATGTATATGGACACAACAGAATATTTGCATGACTTAATTGTTTTTTCCATTTCCCACATGTATATACACACACACACACACACGCACACACTTATTTATATATATTTTATTATTGGAAATCCTATACATTTTTAAGTTTTTAAGAAATTGTTATTTTGAAGATTTTGTCCTGTAAATAAAGTTGTTTTTTTTTCCATTTCTGTATTTTATCTCTAACTGTAAAAGTTAGTTTTTCTCTATCCAATATCTAATTAATTGTCAAAGCCCTGCAGTTATTTTTGTGGGGGTTTGATTTGCATCTATGGTCTTTTTACACGCAGTTTCTTAAAACAGTAATTGTCTGATTGTTTGATCTTCTCTAATAGATAGATTCCAACAATGATTTCTGCTTTCAAACATTCCTTTAAATCAAAAATAGAAACTTTCAACTTGAGCAAGTTTAACTTGATGTTTTTCTTTTTCTCGGGTCATCTTCTCCGTAGCCTGTATCACACCTAAATACATGACTGAAGGACTGGAGGGCATGTCATCTCCTGAATCTGGTTGTGATGATACTTGAAGAACAATATAAATATGTCGCTGTGTCACAGGATAGAAAGTTTGTTCATCAGGAACTTCCAGCGTTGCACACAGGAAGTCTTTCCACCTCGTAGGAACTGCGTGTCGCTCTTGTCTCACACTAGAGCGGCTTACCCTGTAAGCGGTCACACACAAGGTGTTGCAACAGATAGCAATAAGCTAGCCATGTATGGCCGTCTCAGCGAGCCCCGTCTTACAGGGGAGGATAAATAATAGCGGGGGTTGTGGACTAAAGGTTGGACAAGCGCTCTCCTGACCAGGGAGCTGTCAGTTTAAGAGCCAGACTCTTCAAACCTTCCCCGAGGTAACTCTGCAGCGGCCGACACAAGATGATCTTTTTCTTCCAGGTGGTTCCAGAGGGCGACATCTGTAACTGTAACTGAGAACATTTCTTACAGGACAGATTCCTGCGACGTCTTAGTACTCAATCTCAAAGCAATTTGGAATGTTCAGTCCTTCACAATCGTTCACCACCTAAAGCTCTGATTGACAGCAATCAAAGCCCTGAGGTGTAACCTTGGACGATTGGGTTTCTTCATGCCTGCCTTTCCCTTCCTTCATGTCTCTAACCTTTTAACCCGTTTAGCTTTCCCTCCCTTTCCCAGCAGACGACCAGACGTCTAACCTCCGCTGACTCTCCTCCATTTTGGTCTCTAATGCTCCATTTAGATCTCTCAGTACCGATCCCTTTCCTTTATCCTCTCCGTCCCCCCGTCTCTTCATGGGCTTCCATCTCTTTTTGAGCCATCTCTCCTGATGACTTTAGGGAGCACCGGTCGCTTTGGCCATCAGATAACAATGTCCTTGATCGATAGATTCCGTGCATGCATGTGTTCATACAGCAGTTTGTGTCTGCGAGCTTTTGTGCAGGTCCGTTTGTCCGTGAGTGTGCAGAGGCGAGTGTGTAACCTTTAAGGGCCTACCTCTGTGGAAGCTCCGTGTGCATTGAGCTTTTAATACCCCTCTCAAAGCTATAGGGGCCAGCATTCCTCGCCTATCATCCTCCCTCTCCCTCTCTCTCTCTCTCTCTCTCTCTTTCTCTTTCCCTCTCCCTCTCTCTCTCTCCCCCCCTCTCCCTCTTCGTCTTTCCCTCCCTAATTAAGCTTCTAATACAACTTAAAACCGTAGAAGACAACATTACTATTCATGGATAGACCGAGGAAATTGGCGACGGACAGAGAAGAAGGAGGAGGAGGAGGAGGAGGAGGTTGAAATCAGGAGGTCTTGGTGTGTAGAGGAACCGGAGGAGGTTAGAGATAGTGAACCACAAAGACAGGCAGAGAGACGAAGAGCGTACAGAAAGAGAAGATGCAGCTATGTGTACGGTATGTTAATGTCACAGAGTCTCTGTGGATTCTCTGTAATGAAGAGGAAGAATGGAAATGTTCTCCAAATCTCACCAAGGTTGAGTAGAAACCTGGCTGACGAGGCAATGTCAGCAGCTCCCTGGGGATAATGTGGAAGGCAGAAACCCAAACCATCAAACCATCAACCAACGTTTGACTGTCAGTGTCTTGAAGGTAACTTGACACATAAACTATAAGTATGTGTAAAAGAATCTAGTGTTGTGTTGAGACCCGGTAGAAGATCTGAGTCATAAAGATTAAAACAGTGGAAACAAGTAAAAGTCATTTACCTCCACTGTACAGTTATTACTCTTAATTATCTCTAGCTGTGATTGACAGCTGTGTGACTCTACTCCTTGTGTCGGCCCTGGTGATGAACTGGTGACCCGTCCAGGCTGTAACCCACCTCTCCACCAATGCCAGCTGGGATTGGCTCCAGACCCCCGTGGCCCTGAACGGGATGAGTAGTTACAGAAGATGGATGAACATAGTTACCAGTTTAAAAAGATGAGGGTATGATGGTTGTTTGTCTCCACTGTTTACGTCTGTCCTCTACGAACAAGAGACCATTCCAGGGTTCTGGGTTCTGTCCTGCAGGATGTGATGGTAGGATGTGGACAGGTTTGGTTTAAACCAGTCCACATCAGCAGGTATGGCACCATGACATGAACAGGATAAGCTGTTTGAGAGAATGGATGGATGGATGTAAAGTTACCTTTATTGGAGAAATGAGTCCATCATGAAGCTGAATCTGTTTCACACACTGTAGTAGGGTTCACATTCTGGGTTTATCACACCTTCATTGTATGAACCCACTTGTGTCTCATCTGTGGCATGAGTGATGTGCTGTCATAAACATGTATAATGACACTCCCAGGGAGATTTATTTGTTTTACAACTTCCAAACATGGAGCAGCAGGCGGCTCGGCGTGATTTACATTCAATAAATCAAAGTGATGCATTGAAAATGGAAATGAGGGGGAACATGAATCATTTAAACACATTTGTAGGGCTGGAACACATTTTTACGAGGGAGAAAAATAGCAATTATGAGGCTCAGGAAACCAACAAGATTGTATTTATATAGTGAAAATGTTGGTGACGTTCAGTAATTACATTTCTTGTGATTTTAAGATGATGGATAAATAAGATTTAAGGTGGATGCTAATGGATAAACCGACACCGAAACAGACACCTGGTGTCTCCTCATGTGTGACAGATGTCCAACAGTCAGCTGACAGGTTTAACACCGCCTCATTGGTCGTAATCATGTGTGAACAATCAAGTTTTAGGATGGTCAAACGTCGTTTGTGTGGATTTGTAGTTTAGGAACCCGGAGCCTTTCTCTCTTTTCCTGAATCATATTAGACTATTTGAGTTTCAGAGTTCAGGCTTCTTTTAGAAATACCACACAAGCAGACACAGCCTTAAAGTGTCTCTTCTCGGGTATATTATCATCAGCAGGGTTCAACTTCCATCACAGCTGGATGAGGTTTGACACCAGGCTTTAGCCCCGCCCCCCCTCTAGGATAAGTAGTGACAGAAAATGAGTGTGGGAAGAAATGAGCCCCACACTCACAATGTAATCAAGTAAATTGTTCAAGTACTGGAACTGCTTTACATCTTAAATGGTACTTATAATTACCTTTTTGAGAGAAAAGAGGAAAACTGGTTACAGAACCCCCCTGCCTGCACCTTTATGTGTGGAGTCTGCATGTTCTCCCTGTGTCTGTGGGGGTTCTGCCCGGGGTCTCCATTAAAGGCCTCAAACATGGGGTAGAGGTGAGGCGGTGCCTAGGAGTGAATGTGAGCACTGATGGTTCGTCTCTCAGCTCTGTGATGAACTGTTTATCTCACCAGGAACAACCCCGCCTCTTGCCCCTTTTCAGCTGGGATATGCTCCAGCCCAGTGCCCCTGTACAGGATGAGTGATTACAGATAATGAATGAATAATGAATGTAATGCTGAGGAAACTCTGTGTGTGAGGAGGAAGGGCTGAATAATGTAGTCTAATACTTATGTTTGATTAAAGTGTTCGATCTGAGCCGCCCATAAAAACCTCAGAAACTCATCACCCCGCAACAGAACCTGACAATTAATCCTCAATCCTAGTCAAGTTGATGAACACACTCAATCACACACTGAAGGACATACTGGACCCCTGGGATGTTGATAGACACAGTGGACCCCTGTGATGTTGATGGACATACTGGACCCCTGGGATGTTGATGGACATACTGGACCCCTGGGATGTTGATGGACATACTGGACCCCTGGGATGTTGATGGACATACTGGACCCCTGTGATGTTGATGGACATACTGGACCCCTG
>VRLP01003685.1:0-60335 GCA_009660295.1 Lophius piscatorius | reverse complement strand
CCCCCGCCCCCGCGCCCGCGGTCGCCACCCGCCCCAGCGAAGGGGGGAAGGAAACCTTAACCCCCCCGCGTGTGTGGGTAAACACCCCCCACCCCCCCCCCCCCCCCCCCCTCTCTCTCTCTATTCTTTCCCAGAGCCCTGACAATGAATAATTCTGGAGCCATTTGCAATGTTAACGGCACCTATCTGGGCCATCCATGCCTTTATGATAAGAGCTCCAAATATGCATTTCAACAGTCTGAACAGAAGCTGCTTCACCGGCATTTCAAAGGACACCTGTCAGTCATCTGAAAGAGCTGTCAGTCTCTGTCACGCAACAGTGCCGGTGAAATGGCCCAAAAGATAATCTTTACTCTCTCTCTTTCTCTCTCCCCACCCCTCTCTTTCAGATCAGAGCAGTTACATTTGCAGTAGAGTGACAAGTGATTTACGCTGGAAAATGGATTGTGTTTAAACTGAGAAACGGGGGAGTTTTTTTCTTTTAAACTTGCTGGTGTACAGCGTATCAAATATGCTATCATAAATGTGATCTGGGCTACAGTGAATGTCATTATGTTTAATACCCTGCTACTAGATGGACTACTGAGCCCAAAGGTGACTTTGATAGTTCCTATCAGTCTGAACAGAGCCTTGTGTCTGTGGTGAGTGGGTGCTGAGATGGGTGGGCTCAAACAGGTTTGTGTTTCCAAAAAGTTTGACCTTCTGTTGTTTTTGAATGGAAGATGAAATAGTCACTACGGCGTGGTTCATCTGCCATGCTGGAAAAACATTGCCAAGCTGCCTTGCTGTAGATTATTGCTCAATAAAATCTCTTTCCCACCTCTTCAGATTGTTTATGTATTGAATTCCATAAACATGTGTGTTGCAGTTTGTAGTTCTGAGGCTACTTGGTTGGCGAGGAGGCAAATGAGGCCCGCTGCCCTTCCGCATGTAGGCCAGTAATTTGTTAAGCACGACTAACTTGTGTGCCACCAGCTGTTGTTGATATTTACAGCTGAGTGCAGAGAATGTGTTTGTGTTGAAGCTTGCAGGGCCAGGGCAGCGCCAGGCCCAGCCGCGCTGTCCTCGTGGCCATTCCATGGGCGAGTATGGCCAGCTTTCGCAGTACTGATCACAATACCGTAAAATCAAAATGTAGAGGATCAAAAAGTGATACACAACTAAATTTTGCATTGCTTGGACAGCTTGCTGGCTCAGCAGAATAAGGAGGGGGCCAGTTGCTTGTGATACGGTGAGCCTGAATCTGGAGAATGACCTTTAGAAGTCATCCTCTCCAAAACATCCTCTCTCACTCTCCAATATGCACCATCCAATAAAGCCAAAGAGGCCCAGTTGTTCCCCAGGAGTACACCACTCTCCTAATCACCAAGAGACCACAGAAAAGTTATGGAACATTATATCATGCGTGCGAGACATCAGTAGCACATTCTGATAGCTGAGTTCTGCTACAGCAGCCTGAAACGGGCTTGACTTTGCTCCTGGGATCTCTGCCAGGATCCAGAGTCATTTCAGTTCACCCAGCACAAGCCAATACAAAGCTCTGTGGAAACCCTTATGCTTACCCATCCAAAATTCTTGCTGCTTTCAATCAGGCCATTTTCACACAGAACAAACAGCAATTTGAGGGGCAATTTGAATTTTGGGCACTCCTCTTTGTCACATAGTTTCCACACCATGTCCATTCCTCCAACAATCTCCTCATTGTGGCCCGGGGAGGACACGGTTCAAGATGTGAGTCACTCTATGAATGTTCACTTTCATTTCAGAGCGCAGTCGGCTGGCATAATCCTTGATACTGAACCCTGACTCACCGGGTCTTTTTTAAGATTGAGCGTTATGTCCTTCTTCCATTGTGAAAATGGACTCGCACTTGCACTTTTGACTACATAAAGTTCATCTACATCCTCCGTGATGAGATTACATGTGTCAGAAAGACAACAAGGCTGTTGTGAACAAAAACATTACAAGGAAAGCCGCTGAATACAAACGAGCACATGTTTGACTAGCTCACGAGTGAATGAGACGTTATGCGTTAATCAAATGAAGTGGATAAAGGAACAAAAGCGAGTAGTTATCTCGTCTGCAGTTTTTTTTGTTTTTTTGCCGTTTTGAAATTCTCACACAAATGAATGTCAATAGATGAGCTTGTACAACTGCTCCCTTACAAATTATTCAGTGACTACAATTTTGCAGTTGAAAAAGTCACACGCGGAAAGCCATTTACCTGAGTCACAAATGAGTATGTAATTGAGTCCCCGGGGAAAATAACTCAGCTTAACTACTGGAAATAATGTGTAAATTCAATACATTTCCTAATGAGCTCATTTGAGTTTGCAGCAATTATATTTGCTAGTCTAGGTGCAGATCGGATTCTGCAGCTGAGTTGAAGTGAATAAAACCGCGGCTCCCTTGTATTCATTAAAATTAGCATATGGACCTGTCAACACTTCTCAGAGGCACGTTGTAACAATGCCATTTAGCCCAGCATCAAGCAATGCCAATGGAATGAATGCATGTGGTGGGTAAATGCCTCCCCACCCCTAGCGACAGGGGTGGAATAGAACTGGCAGTACTGGCTCTGACGCACAAAAGAGGCTGCATTTTAACAGCCAGGCCCCGGCCTCTGACCAGGGGCCATCCACATCAACACTGCTTACACTCCACCATACCTCCAAGCTACTGGCCCAGCCAACCAGCTCCGCACACACACTGAGACCGACAGGGAGTGGAAGGAGGCAGGGGAAATAAAGACCGTGAGCCTGTGCTCCTCTATGTGTGCTGTGTGAATGTGACTGTAGGTATGGAGGTGACGGGGCAAGGAGCAAAGAAGAGGAGGATTCTACATATAAGGTCCTCCATGACAAAATGCTTTTATTCTTTATAAATATGTATCACTAAAACAAAATAAAAACCCAAAGCATATATCGGGATAAACTTAAAAAAACATTGTCAAAAGCTGCCAGGAATGGGAAGCCCGTGGAAGAAAGAGCCTCTTTATTGTTGTTTGTCATGGAGACACTGAAGCTGCCAGTGAGAGAAGGTATTGTTGCTCAGTGGAGCACACCAGGCCCTAGTTGCATTGTTGTGCCAGGATTTTAAAACAGGTGTGAGTTATCAATAGACCACAGACTATTCAACTCACTCAGCTGTGCCACTCGATACACTTCAGAACCTCGCATGCTAAACAGCCAGCCGTGATTTCACACAATTGGGTTGTTTTTCTGACAAACACCTTGTTTCCCTGAAGGATCCAGGTCCATGTCAAATAGAAGGATGGTGCCATCAATTCAAAGATCTCAGATTTCCTTTCAGGTCTTCTTCTATATGAATAATATGAAATGAATATACAGTGGCATCAATTTAATTTAAATTCATTAAATATTATTAGAATTACATTTTTGAAACTAATAGCCATTAAGACGTAATTAAGGGTGAGATTTGCTTAGGACAGCAGAAACGGAGCAGTGAATTTGGCCCCATAAAGGAGGATATAGGAATAAAAGACAAGTTGAGGAGAAGACAAAGACTCAGCTGGGCTCATACTGATCTACACGCTGTGATTACCTGCAGCAGAGGAGAAGAAGTAAAGGCCTTGGGCTGGCTTTGATATTTCCATCTTTCATTTGTCTGCCATGACCTGGACTATATCTAACAGACCAAGACTGGAGGTCAGTGGAGGGGAGAGTAGAGGAGGGAGGAGGGGAGGAGAGGAGGGATTAAATTTAGGAAAGGACCACAGTTTAAAAATATCCACATTTGTTATACCCTAGATGCCAATTCTTGGAAAAGTAAAGCACATGAAGGATTTTCCCCTTCCTTTTTTTTTTTTTTTTTATATCAGTCTGTGGTTATAGCTTTTCCTTATTTTCTTGTCCCTTTGGTCAGGTATTTAGTTTCATTTAGAATCCCATACCTCCAGTAAAATAATTAGGACCAACTTTATTCTGTTCATCCCAGAAAAACATCATATAATCATATTCTGTGGGATGGTGCCTCAAAGAGGATGAAATGAGATGCATACATTTGTTGTTACTTTAAGATAAACTGTAAAAGACTAGACAATAAAAAAAACTCTGTTGTTATTCGTCTATAAAGTGGCTGGAGAAAAAAGGGTTTTGGTAAGTTGGAAGTATATTAAAAAAAAAGTCCAGCAGACAATTGAACTGTTATGTGCATGGAAATATAGAAATAAACATTATGGTGAAATCAGTTAGGAGATGTACACCCTTACGGCTACAAAGTATGTGTCAACTTTAACTTAATTCTTTCATTGTAGGATGAGATGTGGATACATTTTAAAACCTGCTGTTTCTGAACTGACAGACTCTTAAGGGTAACCCAATAACAGCAGCATATATTCAACCTTGAATCCCCGTCCTGTATATACCCATCTCAATATATAGTTAAAAGAGCCGGGACTTGAGCAAAGTCTTGACAAGGTCTCTTTCTTGTATTTCTATGTTCTTCTGTTGTCTACAGAGTCCAGAACAGGTACACTCTTCAAGATGATAAGGTTTCCTTATTTTTGGAGGGTTTTTAGGAAACTATCTGATCTTCACTCCTATGGAGACTTTGAAAGTGCAATATGCTCGTCAGGTGTTATACTTGACCACCACTAGTATGTTAAAGCTGAAAATGTTCCTGTTCCTGCTAAGGCCAATGCTTTTGCACACTGGCCCACACCCAACTAGTCATTAGCTGGTACCATTCCTTATGGATTTTCAAACACTTATGGAGATAAGACATATGATTTATTGCTATATCTTCACCCCTACATGCTCCAACATCTCCAAACATCAAGTTTCAGAGCACCCTCCCCGGTGGATCTAGCAGACTTCAAGTGGGTATGGCTGCCCTGGTCGCCTGGGAAGGGAGGGAGATCATGGGTGTCATGCGGTAATATGCTGGACCCAAACCTCATCAGGGCATGATGCCCTCAGATGTCACCCTGAGCAGCACTGGACATTCAAGTCCATCCAAAGAAGAGGGCCTACACTAAAAAGTGTATGGAGCTTGGATACTGTATTTACAACCCGGAACAGTCTGGGATATTACGGAATCATGAGTACGGCCCTCGCCACCACCGCAGATCCTTCATCTTAACGTGATAACTCAAAAATTATTTCACGGATCATTTTCAAATTCTATACCCTCATAGACTTTAGTGGGAAGAAGATCTGGATTGATTTTTATCTCCAAAAGTTTTCAGGCCATTATTTCTCAACCATTAGTCCAAATTTGATATATTTGAACCGCCCTGCAGAAGCATTTTTCTCTAATACTTATTATTTTATTCACAAGGGGAGCTTTTTTTTTCTCCAGAAAATCAACTCCTAACAGTTGGTCCAATTTAGTTCAAATGCATATTATTATGGTGCATATTAATCGACCCGAGGATATGTGTCTTGTATATATCCTATTTTACTCTAACAGCTCATATTTTACTCACTAGGGTGAGCTTTATTTCCTGAAAAATACCTTTTTTTCTTTTCTTTTTACATACACACTTACATACACACATACACACTAATTTTTGGAGTTCAATCGGGGGGGTTGCTTCTACCTATAACGCAGGGGAGAGGGGACTTTCAAGGATTTATTCTCAGTGAGGAAGACATAGGCCTATTATCATTTAAAGGTATTCCTACTCTCCTCTTAGTACAAGTGATTTTAAATGATGTCTCTGAATCTCACTAACATGTAAACATAAAATAAAAAGTGGTCAATAAACAACTTTGATTGGATTACATTTATCATCCACCATTTAATACATTTATCATTATGAATTTTACCACTTATTTGAATGTATTATTATATTTGGACAATCACTAGTACATTTTGTTTTTACAATTATTTTTATAAAAATACTCATTGAAACTTTTATAACTGGTACATAAACACGACCATCAGAAGAAGAAAAGTTTGTTGGGTCTTCAAGCCTAGCTACTGTAAGGGAATCAAACTGCATTTTAAATGTCCTACAGCTTTCAGAGACAGCTCACAACTGTTTCTCAATACATGTTTTTGTGTGTAGAGTAATACAGCCAAGCTCAAATTTCTCTGCTCCCTTCAAGCGCAAAATACAAAAGGCCCAGGCTGCCACTACCTGATTCAATCAAGTGTGTTACATTGTATACCCATGGGCAACAAGGCAACTTGTATTTTAATTAATAATGTAATACCCTGGTCTCAAAGCTTTGAACCCTGGCATTCTTCTTGCATTAAAAAAAAAAAATACTCTCAAGATCCCGGCAAAGATGCTGGAAGCATTTTTCTACTCACCACAATTCATGCAGCTGCATTTGAAACATTAAGCTTGAAATGAACAATACAGTAGATGTGGCACAAATGTGAGTGCAGGGAAATGTACTTCTTTAGCATTATGTGATAGACTGGGCATTTATCATAATGTGGACAAAAAATAATTAGAAGAAACCAAGGTTTTGGCATCAATACTGAAGGAAAAGGGGTAGAAAATTTCAAATAGACTTAAAAATTTTAATAGAAAGATAGGAAATATCCCATATAAGCAGAGAACATGGTGTGAATTAAAGTTAATGTTAAGGGCTATGAAACCAAGAGACATGGCCGTGGGTGCTATGTTGTGAAGAATAACATGCACAGTGAAGGGTAAATGCACGCTTCTTTGGAGATCCTGGACCGGAAAGAAGCCTGAGGGAGCTCAAGGGCTTGTGGGATACGGGCTGTACTCAACCTTTCTCTGCAGCCACACACATTACAAGATCAGGGAATGATGGCACTTTTACTGTATACCATGAGAAGCACTGACTCATTTGGTCACACATAAAAAACATGTTAAGTAAGCATGGAAAAGTAAATGACTCACATGAAGTCATAAGAAAAACAGCGGAAATGATTGAAGCCCAGTATTAGTTTGTACCGCGTAAACATCCGCATTGAACATTACTGAGACATTAAATATCCTATACGAGAATTACAGTAATACTTTGCAGAAATATTAAACAACTCAAACAATTTTTGGAAGTCACAAATTTAATTTTTGCCAGAACAAACATTAATTTGTTCTTAATTAGCCAGTATGAGCTCAGCCACAAGTAAATGAAAAGTGATTACTCCTGCCCTTAGAGAAAGGCTGTCTCCCTGCGCTCTGTCAAAAGGTCAATTATGGCCCCAAACCGGCATGCAGTGACAGTGACCTGGAAGCGTTACTGATGACCCCCACATCCAGGGGCCCAAAAGAGTTGATCATCTAACATGCAGGCTGCCCGGAGCCATGGAAATCTGACATTTGTCTTTATTCAAATGAACACAAACAATATGCATCTCATGCCTCACCCTAACCTGTGCCAAATCTTAGGCATGGGGACCAGAAGTCGCCGTGAATTGTCCCCCAATCCAAGTCCATGCCCTTCCATGTGAATGTGGCCACACAGCAATCATCCATAGAACCTGCAGCATGAGCGGACTGCAAAAAGGTTCCATCCTCACAAGCATCGACACTGACAGTGGTCAGTGGCCATCTGCCATTAAAGAAATCTAAATTAACTTCACATTAAACTTGTATTCCGTTAAGGGCTGCAATCGACAATATAACAATGACAATTAATCAAATCACTGCGGGAATAGTAGATAGGGGTTCACCAAAGGCTCGGCCTTATTAAAAGTTGATAATATGACAGTATTATGAATAAGTGGCCAAATAATTGGTTACCGGACATTATGTAATAATGTATTTAAAACTTAAACACTACATATAATAAATGATGGCAATATGAGCACTGCAAAACATTTATGGTAGGAAAATGCATTGCTATGCAATAAGTCTCTGGTTTATTAAACAACAATGCTACTTTTCTGATAATTGCTATCGGCTAAATCGCTAAATTCATGACAAAAAATGTTTTTGGCAATAATAAATAAACAGTATTGTAGTTACAGTTGAGCTGAGAAAAAGAATAAATATGTTGGCTCTGTCTGTTCCTTTTTTATTACTTGTGTTTTCAGCTGATTAAATTGAAATACCTTTTGATTTTTCATCCATCGGTCAATATTTAAAGATTCAGCTCACTGTGAACGAGATTGTGTTTGTTTTTTACGGGAGGAAAAAAAAATCAATTAAATAGGAATACCGATACAGAATTTGGTTTATTGTTCTTATATCTGTACTTAATGCATTGAAAGTCTTATATTGTCTATCAGATCCCTGCAGTACCATGAAGTACCTCTAGAGGGGCACAACTATTTCTGTTGGTCCAATTTAGTGCAAATGGATCGACTTGATAGAGATCTATCTTGTGTATTTCATATTTTACTCTAAAAGTTCAAATTTCAATTACTAGGAGGATTTTTTTTTTTTACGAAAATTTCTTTTTCCGACAAAGCTTCCTATGGTCCGATTTAGTCCAAATGTACCTCATATGAACCGCATCTAGAAGATTTAATTTGTATTTTTCATACAAATCTACAGTTATTGTTCATATTTCAATCATCGGGGCTTTTATTTTTTGCAGGAAAAACATTTTCTTTACCATTACTTCCCACCACGTCCAATTATGTCCCAATTTGCTCATATATACCTACACAAGGAGATATACCTTTATATCTACTTTCATATCTATCTATCTATCTATATATAGATATATATATATACACACAATTTCACTATAATAGTTTAGATTTTACTCATTAGGGGAAGCCTTTTGTGGAAAACACAGTTTCTCATCCGTTAATTCCAAACCAAAGTCCGATTTTGTCAAAATTTAGTTAATAATAATAATAATAATACATTTGATATGAGTTGACAAGGAAATCTGTCTTGTTTTATTATTGAGCTCAGAATGGCTACTTAACTGTATTTATCTTCAATATTGAGTCATTATGGGATCTTATTTTAGAGAATAATGACTTCATAGAAATAGCTGGTTGAATCAATATGGACTGTTCGAGATTATTAATGAGTCATATTTAATTTAAGGCGTTCAATCAGGAAGGATTGATTGTATAATGCTGGGGATTGGGGGCTTTTTGGGGATATTCCCTTGATGTTGGGGACGACAGCGAAGGCATAGATGTCTGTCAATTACTGTCACAACATTTCATGAAGAGACCAAAAAAACAGTATATATGTAATTTTTTTTAACTTCCCTAATCTATAGATCAAGTTTGATATAAATCACGACAACTCAAAAATTTAGACTTTAATTATTTTTAAGTGCTTTCCTGAAAAAGCTGAACCACTAGTTTAAATAAGATCGATGCCTGCATTTTTAGCAACGTTTTCAGCGGTCAGTCTGCAGTCCTTGTGAGTATCTATGGAGGCAGGATAGAGATTGTAAGAGTATCTCATAATACATTATGTCCATGATCATCATAAAGATAGAGCAATGGATCAAGAATGTGTTGAAAACAATTTTGTATTTTATTTTGACCTTCTCCCCTGGATTGGTCGACAATAAATGAATAAATATGACTGTACTAATCCTATGTTTGGCACAATATGAAAAATATCTACAATGCACAGTCCCTTCATAGTGAAGCCAACATGAGCCTATTTACTACTGTGGAGTTAAAAGCTCTTCAAAAACAACTCTATAAGAAGGTTATTGCCGTAACACCGGTGTATTCACAGTAAATTCCCTCTGAATAGCACTTGCCTGAAGCAACACCTACCGTAGTAAATGTTTATCCATGTGGACTTCCCATCTCATGCTGTTTTGTCTGTGTGTGCAGAAGGTAGCGGCCTGGCCTGGAACCGTATGACACAGAGCAAGGGCTCTCATGTCTTCAGGGCGTTCCACAGAGCATGATCATGAAAAGCAGAAACATGGAGGAAACTGCAAAAGGTCTAACCGTGGAGACGTCTTTCTTCTGCACGTCAGTTAATTTCCTCTTTTTTCCCTTTGGTTCCACATCGCTTTTCTATTATTTTTCGAACACTGTGATAACATAATACAAATCACGCTGCTGGAAAAGGAAAAATCTAATCACTACAGCATCAAATGAAAAAATGGACACCAGTGAAAAATGTAAGGGAATTGTTATTTTTCCACATTCTAATTCACATCACAAGGAACCCAAAAGAAACACAAGCTGTATATCAGATTGGTTTGGTGCCTTTTGCCCCGAGCCATGCAGCACACACACCGTTATTAGTTTTAAATACAGATTGCTGGCAATAATAGAACAGAAGAGTCCATGCCTGCCACATGGTCCCAACGTGGAGGGAACTATTCTTGGCTGGCCAAGACAACTTCAATCAAAAAGCTCAAATAAATGTGGTTCTTTGGGCTCTGTCAACTGTAAACGGTTATTGATCCCGACAAATTAAATTTGTTCACGTTGATCGATCAAACACATTATCTGTGTTTTCCAGTCTATTACCAGAAAGTGGAAACTCGGGAGGCATCAATAAATAGAGTTGGGTCAGCCCAGGTAGATTCCTTTCAAGCTAGAAGGGCTGTAAAAACAGGCGACCAAACATAAGTACTTGTACTTAGAGGTAATGGACCTGCATCACGACTAAACACTGAGTGCCTGGGGTGCCTAGCTGTGGAATGCACTTCTATAGCACCTTCAAGGTCTGGAGACACGTACTGTATATTTGCCCTCCTCTTCTCTGGCCTCGCTCATACACCCCCCACCCATCCCTGCACACCAATCTGTGAAAGCCTTCCAGCTGGCACCCAACGCCTGTACTTGGCAGGTTTGGAGGACCAAGAAAATTAAACCTATAGTGCCCCAGCTACCATTTCTCAAATATCAGTGGAGTCCAGCACTTCACCAGGGACTATTGAGAGGGAAGCATGTCAATGGGACAAAAAGCTCCTTCTGGCACTTCTCCACTCCACAGCTGACTTTACTGCCAGCGGAGTCAAGTTTTTATATGAAAGTAGATAAAAAATGATCCAACAAGGAAGGGCTTCCTATTCATATTTGGAGGACAGAGTGATGCATTTAGGCATTAAAAAATGTTTTATAAACAAGGTGTATCTGGGATTATGGAGCACGACACTTGGTGCAGTTTTTTTGTCAGTTTTTGCTTTAGGAAGCCATTTTATGTGCACTAACTAATGATATTATTGATTGATTTTTCAAAGACAAACAAAATTATTATACTAAGTTGAAGTTATGATGGATCCCTCTGCCAGTGTTACGGTTTTATAAAGTGATATCTCAAATAAAAATCACAGAGTAATTGCAATTTCAATAAGTTACTATCTTACTTAAGGCGTTTTTTTTATTTTTTTATATTTCATATATTTGCCAAATGTTTTTTTATTAAGTGAAGTAATTATATCTGTTGATTTTAAACCTCTCTTTGTAAATCGTTGTAATCTTTGTGGTTTTCATGATATGAATATTTTTATTTACGTTGATTTGGTAGTACCCATTAAAGCCTTCATAAATATAATAATGAGGATCTCTTACTAACTATGAATGTGATTACTAAGACTATGACGCCTCGTCATTTTCTTTGTAAGGGCTTTACCCATGGAGCGATACGTGAGTTTAACACCTTGAACATTGATTACCTATATAAGGAATCACACCACTCTGGCTCTCAAGTCACGCCCTGATAAACACCCATTATGTCTTCAAACTAGTGAGCGTCTGTCCTCTTTTGGTGATTTTTTTTTAACCTACTCATGCCCTAACAAATAAAGGCCTTTTCCTCCATTTTTTTTTTTTTTTTTTCTAAATTAAAATGATCAGTCAATGAGTAAAGAAAAGCATTTAACAAAATGTTCAAGTAATGGTGCAAAAATCAATTTGGCTCTTGTTATTTAAACTGGGGGGAAAAAAACAGCACATCTGAATAGTAAGCAAAATGATTCTTTGGTTGGGAACTTTAAAAATTAAATAATTCTGCTCCTCTGTCACTATCTTGTTTCAGATCAGATGAACTGTGCTTTATAATTATTCCTGTCATTAGTTAGACCTGCTCAACAAAATGCTACGGATCTAAAGGAAGTGTAATACTCATGCTTCTTCAAACTGGTTAACAGGTTGAGTGAAACTTATGATGGCTATGCATTTTGCAGGTTTTAGCCAACTATCATGTATCAAATGAGACGGACAGTCGAGATATATATATTAAAAATACAATTATCTCGCAGCTGAGTTTAAGTTCCAGTTAAAGATATATTTCCCGGGGAAATACCTGAAGAAAATGATCAAATTAAACCAGTGCTGTCATTTGACTTTAACTATATTTGGTGTATGTCCACTTGCCAGACAGCATTTGCATTAAAGCACCAATAATTACATTGTTTCAGGAAAATAACATTGTAGAACTTCCTTCTCTTGGAGTTTAGAAAACAAGCGTTAGAACTTGCAAGTTACTTTGCCGGTTGTTGTACCTGTTTTATTACCTACTCCTGTTGGAGGCTCAAAGCTCAGCAGAACTTTTCTTACAGAGTGTTTTCACATTCTTTCAGAATAATCAAAGTGACAGCTTGTCCACAAACTAGAGACAGCCTTACTAGAAATAAGGCTATCCAGCCCTCTACAGTGATAGAGCAGCTCTGATAGCTCCTTTATTATGGAAAATTATTTTAAACAGCGAAAAACGGCAGAGGCTCATTCTTCCCGTGTTCTTGCCACTATCACTCCGGCTATTGATAAGATGTCTAAATTTATTGCAGAATAATTCTGCAGGAAAAGAGATAAAAGGTTGCTGAATAAAATATGAGGCAAAGGCTGTAAATTGTAGCAATGCATATCATTTCATTCAAATGTAGGACGCAATTACCATCTGCTACACTCATCAGTCCCCTCCTTTATGACTTAATTATATGTTTAATGCTATCAGATCAAGGAAAGGGCAAAACAGATGAATGAGGAAGAAAGAGAAAAGATTCCGCAACAAGACAAAAGGCAGATGAAAAGTAACATAAAGGGATGGAATTGATTTCATTCACCAGGAAATAGAAAAAGTTAATTTGGAGACAATTTCGCCTCATCTCCTGTGCCTTTTAAGATAATACACGCAGCATGTTGCCAATAGGTCTCATAGCAGTCAAACAATGGAAGTCAAGTTCCTCAAAGCTGCAAGTCACCCTGTATTCATTCTGAGAGGACGGTAAGTTGGGATTGTATGATCATTCCATTATTTAATTTACATGGCTGTGTAATAGAAGACCACAATGTGTGATGTCCTCTCATTTCTACGCTGCTCCAGTTCATCTTCATAAGAAAATTAACACCAGCTCATTCATTCTCCTTTATTTTTTCATAATAATAGTTAATATTTTTGCTTTATTTGAAGTTCAACTATGTATGCATATTGTTGTCTCTTTTGCATGACCACATTGCTGGGGCAGAACGGAACTTCATAACACTGAAACTTTTTGTTCAGATGCAAATCATGTACATGGCTGTCCACAAAGAAAACTAGGCTCGTCCAAATGGCTGTAGGGTAAAAAGCTGGCCAGTGGGCATCCCAGGTGCCAGCAGGCACTGTCCTAACTCTGTACCTTTGGCCAGAACTCATTATAGGATGACATTTAGGACTGCTAGTGCCCATGCCAAGACCGCCCTCTTGATTGAAACAAATTATGTAGTTATTTTTTATGTCATGCATTAAGTCCAATGTCCACTGGGAGCCAAATCAGCATCACCTTCATGTCACCTGGACATAAAACTGATAAAGGCTTGGGGTCCCTGAAAAAAAGCACACTATGTAACTTGTTTGTTGAAACATTCAGTTTCACAAAACAAAACTGAATTAATTACGGCCTGATCTGTAAATTTGCAACGACTGGAGCTAAAAATTTGACTCGTTTTTGCTATCAGGGTATAAAATCATCCATTAAAGAGGATATCCTTTCTATATGGTGCAGAATGCAAAACGGTTTCCTCTCCACCGAAACCCAACACTTCTTTCCAGCCTGAAGGAAAAAAATAAATAAATAACAGTATAATAACAGGCATAGAAACTGCAAAAACCTGTTAATAAAAAACATTTAAAAATCCGAAACACCTTAGTGTAGTCAGGATGGGTTTTAAAAGAACGCACGTACATCCATGGCATGATGCCGTTTATCATAATGTACACAGACAACCGATATCCATTAACAACAATAATATATAACTGCTGTATGTCAATACTTAATAAGCTTGATTTGTTATATTTTTCAACTTATGGATGCATTGTAAAAGGGAAAGAAGACAGCGTGAGTCCTTATTGCAGAATCTCCAATGAAGATAAATGATAGCCATCCCATCAAACGCAGCACAACATGCACAGAACTAAAGCTCCATCTTGTGGACTCAAATAGGTACAACCCAAAGGACGCTATAATAACTTTCTCCCCCGATTTACAACCACAGCTTTGGTCATGCTTGCATTAGGCCTTTGAAATAAAAAGAAATAAAATAATGGGAAAAAAAACATGTCAGTTATTTGAATTTGAATACAATTATGCATTATAGCTTTAAGAAAAAGAGTCAAATCTGCAATTAAATGATCAATAAAATGTTTTATGGGATTCTCATTTAATAAAACAAGCACATGTTGCGTGATTAAAGAATTTCATTATGCATCAACACCAGCTTGCAGGTATTTCAGTGAATGAATCTAGGCTGTTTACCAGCCTTGTATTATAGGGGAAATTAAGATAATTGTTCATTTGATGCATTCAGAGAGAAGAATCCCTACGACGCATATGCTGTGGGTATTTTCCTCAAAAACCTCAAGATGTAAGAAACAGAAAAAAATAGAAGGAAATTGGATGTAATTGATTATAAGTTAATTGTGGAAAGGTCTTCCTGTTGGGAACCATCTGTCAAAACAAGCTGCACATTCACTAATTCTAATCATAATTAATTAAGTGGCTAACAAATTACATACATCATAGTTAGTATGGGGAGAAAACCACCGCAGGAGCTGTTATGAAACAAATTATCTTTACCAATGAAAGAAAATTACATCACATAACTAAATATTAGACTTGTTTCCGCGAGCCATATTTCTTAATGAATTCTCTAATTAATTTAATTCACACAATGTGCATAATTTGGAGCTGGAAATGTCATTGGGTCAGACTTAACCATATTGTTGCTGGCGGTCTATTTCAATGAGTGCCATATTAGTACAACATGACCTCTATGTAAATTACAGACCAACTGTTGTATTTTAATTCCAGCGTCTAATTAACGTGTTCTAAAGATATAGTACAAGAACATTTACCTCATTTTACACACGCCAGCACCAATATAAAGCTTCCATTTGCGCTAATTTTATGTGATCCCTTTGATGGGAAACATCATGATAGCTTCTCTTAGGGAAGTCTTTTTTTCATGATTCTCATATTTAGCAATGAACATTCTAGTCAGGGTGACTCTCCACTCTGGAAACTCAAGAATCCTGGAGTTTTGATCTTTTACAGATATGGAGTTCAATCAGAGAGGACTTACATGTAAACAAATAGAATGGGTGTAGCACCGAAAAGCCCACAATCCTCTGCTTCGTACAAGTAATCCCCCTGAAAGAACTCCTCAAATTAAATGTGAAATTAGGTGAAAGAAAAAAAAAAAAGTGTTTTTCATAAAGGAGCTCCCTCTAGTGAGTAAATTTTGAACTATTAGAGCAATATATGATTTACACAAGATAGAGTTGACAAGTCAATTCATATGCACCAGATCTGGACTAAAACAGACCAAAGTTAGGAAGAGATGGCCATAAAAAGCTCCCTCTAGAAAGTAAAATATGAACTACAACAGTAAAATACGACATGTGAAAGAGTTCACTTCTCTGAGTGAAGAGACTCACTCTTCACTCAGACATGTGAAAGAGTTCACTTCCTCTGAGTGAAGAGACTCACTCTTCACTCAGACATGTGAAAGAGTTCACTTCTCTGGGTGAAGAGACTCACTCTTCACTCAGACATGTGAAAGAGTTCACTTCCTCTGAGTGAAGAGACTCACTCTTCACTCAGACATGTGAAAGAGTTCACTTCCTCTGAGTGAAGAGACTCACTCTTCACTCAGAGGAGAGGGATGGGAATTTAGTCTAGATATGACAAAGCTTTAGCTAATAGCATCCGATCACTTTGCATTATTATAATATTCATGTTTTCGTTTAATACTGTAGAAATGGAATGTATGGGAATGATATTGAATAAATTTACAGTTACTAGTTACTAATTTCGTCATTAACACTACCAGTAGTGAAATATTTATTAGAATAAAGCCCTCGAGCATCAGGTAATTTTCAAGGGGGTCCCAATATTTATCACAAGAGAATTACATGATTTAGTGTCAAAATTACACATAAATATAAGAAGTATTTAAAATACTAATGTTGTTTTAAGTCTGAACTGGTGAGAATTGTAGAAACTCGGGCAAAGGGTGGATTTTAACACTATGGGAGTAAAATTTATTTAGGATTTTGCTACTTATCATATACAGGTCAACAAACACTGAAATAATCTAAAATAGTGGAAAGATTAGGCTAAAAACATGCCACAGAGTCATAGATCTGTATGGTATACTTTGTAATCTATATAATGGCCAATTAATGATTTAATCGACCATCATTTTAGTTCTATAGTCTGTGTTCTATAGGAGCAGGAAAGAAACACCCATATTTCACTCCAGATTAGGATACCACACTGATACAATGATGCAAAATTAATAAATTGGTGATCAAATTTCCCAGCTGTATTTTGTCTGACCTCTGCTTTGCTGGTGATTTTCGATACTTCATCCTCGTTTAGTTTAGAGACAATCCAATGAAATTTATCAATTGATGTCATTTGTGAGTGTGAATGCAGAAATGGATGCATAAATGAATAAATATCCCAGTAGAGGGAGCTTATAAGGTAACACATGCGTTGCAGGGCTCCGGGGCTATCCTGAGGCCAATCATTTAACTAACACACTAATGAAAGCCTGTGTAGTGAGTCTAAGGGCAGCCACCATGGGAGGTACCACCACTCCCCTCCCTCCTCATGTTGGAGACTGTTAATAGGCTGGATGGAGCCAATGGGAGTCCCAGGAGAGGCCTGGTGATGAACAGGAAAAACCTGTCGCCGCCTCTGCTAATCACTGGCTAATGGCTGCAGAAACACAGGTTTTACAAACGTGACCGTGCATGTGCTCCCACACACGCATGTGTGTGTACGTGTTTGTGTGTGTGTGAGTGTGTGTGTGTTACAGAGAGAAAGAGAGAGAGCGTGAAAAAGAGAGAGTGAGATAGACTCAATCTTGAGATGCTGTTAATCACGCTTAAATGTTCATTTTGGGATCAATTATCTATTGCAGTTCCATGATAAGAAATGTTAATTTAATATTTTGCTTTTAAAGAGACAGGATATCAGAAAAACTACAATTTATAAAACAAGTGAGAGGTAATTGTCTATTTCTAACCCCAGCCCATGAATAAATGAAGATATGCTGATTTCTTTTTTTGCATGTCATTACAGGTTACATTATCCATCTTTCAATTTTCTGTAACGGCATATCCTGTGCAGGGTGGCGGAGCGGCTGACAACGGTGAGATGCTTGGTAAATCCCGGACAAGTCATCAGTTCATGACATGGCCAACACAGAGACAACAGTACACACTCAAAAATGTTAGTGTCACCACTTCACCTATATTGCATGTTGGATCTATAGTAGGAAGTCAGACAGACTAGAAGAACCCACTCACATCGGCAGAACTCCACAAGAAAAGGGCCCGGGTGAATTTGAACCCTGAACCCTCTAACCCTCCAGCTGTGAGCAACGGTGTTAACCACTTCACTGCACTCCAAACATTAATCCAAATGCAAACCGGACGAGAACCTGATCACATTTAAACGGTCACTAAATGGCCTCAAAGGACATTGAATTTAAAAGATGTAATCCATGAAGGTTTTCTTATTATTTTTCCACTTTCTCTACACTAGACAATAAATTGATTAACATAAAACTGAGCAGCAGATCAAACAACAAAATACAATCAGGGATATCAATAGGACCATTTCACCCCACTATTGATCTGCTGCCCCTCATTAAAATCTTGTATTATAGTTTCAACATCTTCTTGTATTCAACGTCACACAGTCACCACAATTCCTTTAATAGCAAAATACCCAAACAAGCTGTGTCTCCCAGAAATCCAGGCATAAACACGAAACTACAATCCTGATTGAGGGATGACAGAAAAAGGAGCTAAAGAAAGTTCTTAAATAATACAGATGATCTTAGTTTGTTGATAAAACAATTCAGTTAGTGTAGATAACATGTATACAAATAGAAAAAGTCCAACAAATGATGTGACTTTGACACTTGCGTAAATTGATGGGTAGAAAACATCCATTTTAGTTGTTCCTTATACAACCACTGGCTGAATATTTGTCCAATGCATTGCTAGTCTTGTGGCTGTACATCAGAAAAACATTAATATGGTATTTATAACAGGTTTAATGTTCGATTTTTCCAAAGCTCATCTCTGCTTACCCCAACAGCCCTGATGACTAACATTAGTACAAGCTGCAATAGTATTCATCCTCATTGAACCATTTCACTAAGTGCATGCTTGCGCCATCTTCTTCATTAAAGAAGCTTTAATAATAATAATAATAATAATAAATTGGACTTATATAGTGCCTTTCGATGAATATATCTTTGTTGCTGATGTAGTTGCTGTGTGTCGTCGGCGTAAGAATGGATTTTAGGATTTAAACACTTTTTGTATTTATTGTGCTTTGCTGTTTGATTAGTTTATTAAGTTTAAATTATTGGCTTCTTATCTCGGGCTGAAATTATTTTTATTAACCAACATAATTGAAGGACGAAGAGAAATACTCATTTACAATAGTGTCATGCCTTAACACGATCCCTCCGTTCTACCAACTCATACCGCCTCCTCCTTCCCCGGACTAAGCTCAGCACCATGGGTGATCGGGCCTTCTGTTCTGCTGCCCCTCGTCTGTGGAATGCCCTCCCTGACCATCTGATGGCTCCACAGACGACTGAGACATTTAAAAAAATACTTAAAACTATCCTTTTGTAGCAGAACCTATAACTTTTCATTTTTGGTCATATTTTTATATCATTATTATTGTATTTTTTATTGATGCTTTTATCTGCTTTTACCTTGTAGAACTTTGAGATTTGATCCAAATGTAAAGTGTGTTATAAATTAAATGTATTATTATTATTATTATCCAGGTTTTCTTATCATTTAAACCTAAACAATCTGGATTTTGAACCACAATAACAAGATTGATATGTAAATAATGTAAGTTGGACAAATATTTTCTGTATAAGACTAATATCAGTATATATTTGTGTACCTTTACCTTTTCTGTGGTGTCAGTTTTAGCAGCAGCAGCACTTCCGTTTGGCAGTGGTGGCAAAAGTTGTGCGAAACGGTGGGAGCTCGTAGAACACATTCCATACATGCAGCTTGCCTACAAGAAAGTAAGAAAACAAATGATTGGATTAATGGAGGTCTGATTGAAACTATAAATCTGGTTGAAGCGGGAGTGGACCAAGCAAGGCATTCAAAAAGTACTTCTCTCTAGCTCAGTCAAGGAAATGTATATCCTCCAGCATATTCTGGGTCAACCCCAGATCCCTTCCCGGTTGTATTTGCCTGAAACACCACCAGAGGGAGGAGTTCAGACATCCACTTGATTTCTGAACTCCTCTCTCTCTCTGTCTTTAAGCCTAGCAGCCCTACAAAGAGAGTTCATTTCACCTGTTTGTATCCGCAACCTCAGTGTTGTAGTTACTAGTCCAGAACACATAACCATATAAGTGGGGGTTGGATTTCTGACCAACTGCTGTATTATCTATCTAAAAACAATGTTCTGTTTTTATCGATAAATGACAATTATCCCATTCATTCAGAAAAAAAAGTTATTTTATACCTGAATTGAATAGAGTTCTGTAGGCTTGTGTCCTCGAACTTTAAAATTTAGTGACATTTAGCAGTTAAATTCCACATTGCAACTTATACACCCATCCCTAACCAATAATCTAGAGTGGCCTTCAAAGGGTCAGAAAGTAGCCTGCAGGTGAAGATAGACATATATAGTAATTATTTTAAGTTATATGTCCTGTAATATAATAGATCAAAGTTTTGGCACATTGTAAAAGAAATTTGAAACCTTGCACCATACCATTCTTCTGAGTTCAATTCCTCAGGTGGACTACATGGACTTGACGAGTTCACCTGTTTCACCAGTCAGTTTTCCATGAGTCCTCAGATTTGTTTGTTTCACGCTTTATTGTCAGCTGATTATACACCAAAAAACAGTTATGAATATCATATTCCCTTTCTTGAAAGATTACCCAAAACTACTGCACCTTTAAGTTTGGCAATGGGACAGGAAATGTTTGTCTTTTGAAATGTACTGTTCGTACTCACGTTTTTCCATTGTCTAATTCATTATTAATGCAAAAAAAAAAAAAGCCGATAATTGTCCCTTCTTTGTTAATACATACTGCCATTAAAGAGAAAAAAATTTACGAAAAGCACACTTATCAAAATGGGGGAAAGATTTAATTCCAAGACAAGACTGAGACGTATCCCAAAAGAGGGCGGGACTTAATGACGTATATCCAATCTGAAGAATTTGATTGACTGACTGTGAGCCTCGTGCAGGCTGAATCTGTCCAATCAGAGCTTACCGACTATGTGGAAGTATTCTGCTACGTCCTCATTCAAGACCCTGTGTTGGACAAAGTTTCGGCATGAAGATTTAGCGTTGAAAACTGTATTTAGGTTTCGCGCCTAGAATTGCGTGGATTTTCGACTGGAGACGAGTGGAACGCTTTGAGAAGTCCACGTTGGCTTGTGTGTTTGACACTGCTGATTTCTTCTAAGCATGCCACGCAGGCAGTTAACTTCTTCCATGAAAGGTAAACTTCGTCCACAACTCTACAGCAACCGACGCATAATGACACTTCCTGTATTTAAACGTGGATTTCCCCTTTTTTAAATCGAGAATGATGAAGGTGAGGAGATACCTGAGGGGGAGTGGGAGGGTACTGGCATTCGTGTTCGTTGCCTCTGTCGTTTGGTTGCTGTTTGACATGGCTGCACTCCGCCTGTCAATCAGCGACGTGAACAGCCAGCTGTTAAAGGAAAGAGTGATCAGAGAGAGGGAGATCTTCAAGCAGCAGTCTAAAGTGACAAAGCTTGTGGAAAACGTGTTTAAACACCCACTTCAGCGTGTCGACATGGCTGTCACACGAGCGGGGAAAGGACCACTTAATCCAAAGATCAATGTAGCCCACGTGTACAGACAGGGAGCTAAGAAACAGGTACCAACACTAGAGGATAAAAAGCTGGATTCTAATAAGGACCAGGGAGTTCATCCTCCCCAAAAAGTGCACGTGACATATGCCACGCCAAAACCAGAAGTGACTACCAAGAAAGAAGAAGGGAATCTTCCTTTAAATAAAACAAAGATAGAGAAAAGTAGAGTAATAGATTACTCTAGTAAAGTCTTGTCCCATGTAGCTGTTTCAAATATACCCAACGAGCCAGCTGGTGTTCAGGAAAGCAAACCTGTACCAGCCTCACCAAAGACAGTCCTCACAGCTGGAGATGTGCAAAACACTCTGGAAAAAGCAGAGTCAAAGACTAATGAAAAAGTCAAGGGTGAACCAAAGAACAAGACTGAAGCAGCAGAAGGCCCACTTCACGTAGATGAGACGCACCTTGTTCAAATAGCCTCTAAGAAGGATGATAATGGAACGGAGGTAAACATTGTAGCAGGGGAGAAACTTGTTGGGACAATAAACATGAGTCATGTGAATGGAACAAAGGAAATCCCAAAACCTACAATCAAGCTGCCTGCAGATAGGGATTCCAAAGATAACTCCACTGTTGCCAAAAAGATGGGGGTGCATAAAGTGGTTGCCATGGATGCGACAAACAAACCTAGAGATGCCAACGCAGTGGGTCAGTTTGGCCAGGCAGCACTTGTTTCCAGTAACGAAGATGAAGAGGTGAAGAAGAGATGGGACGAAGGGCAATTTAATGTCTACCTGAGTGATCAGATCCCGGTTGACCGGGCCATCCCAGACACAAGGCCTAAGATGTGAGTCCTCTTTTGCACATTTTCCTCTAAAAAAGCTGTGATTGTCAAATTTAATCTTCTTTTTTTTTTTACAGGTGTGCGCAGAATCTGGTCCATGATGATTTGCCCTCCACCAGTGTGATTTTCTGTTTTGTGAATGAAGTGTGGTCCACACTCCTGCGCTCTGTGCACAGCGTGCTCAACAGATCTCCACCACACCTCCTCAAAGAGATCATTCTGGTGGATGATTTCAGCACCAAAGGTAACTGCGAGTGATGGACAAAAGATCCAGATCCTTCACTTGAGTTAAAGTATTAATACCGAACAATAAAATACTCCACTACAAGTAAATGTAATTCAAAATGTACTTAAAGTATCAAAGTAAAAGTACTTATTGTGCGGTAAAATGGTCCCCCTCAGAGTTTTACCAATAAATTTAGGATTAGAATTACTGCTATATTAAATGTTGGCGCATGTCACTAATGTAAATGTTAGATAGTTAATTAAACTACTTCATAATATTGAATTGTTTAATCTATAGGATCACCGTTGCCTATTTGTAATGTTTCTGTTCTATGAAAAACTATTTTCTCTTATCTTTCACTCAACTTTTCATACGATTAGTCTGTTTGCCACTTTGCGATATTTTCCAGATAATCAGATTGCTTAAAAAAAAACGAATTTAACTTAGAAGACTTTTCCAAGCTCGTAAAGAAATCTTTCTGTGTATCAGAAACATTTAACATAAATATATTTGGAGATGTGTGACATGCATGAAAAATTGTAATCTGAACAGTAACTATAACAAGTGTATCAAGTAGAATGTATCCAACTGAAACTAAGCAGAGTAGAAGTTTAAAGTATTATAAAATTGTTATACTCAAGTTATCTACAAGTACCTCAAATGTGTACTTAGGTACAGCGCTTTAATATGAATAAGTAGTTTCTAATAACCACTGTTGACTGACTGTTTGTCTTGGAGTTGACAAAAATTTAGAATTACTGCAAAAGTTTATTCCTTTTGGCTGGTCTGAAGTGCTGTGTATACAAAAATTCATAAAATAATAACAAACCTCCAACAATCCTCCTTATTTTTTGCGTAAAATGGCAAGTTGATACTCTGTATGGTGTTAATATAGTCACTAATAATAATCTTTCTATTAATTAGATCTCAGATTTTGGTTAATACTTTGATTAATTCCCTCCATTCATTTTCACTCCTATGTCGCCTAATTTCTTTCAGCTCCTTCTCCAAAAAGTTCCTTCACTTTTCTGATTATGGCTATTTTTTATGAAATTGGTTTTATCACAAGGACCCCTTCTTCTACTTCTATCATGTTTGTTTTTTTCGTAAGTTTAATTATACTCTTTATCATTGATTATAGGGTTTTAGTCATTTCTCAACACAAACAGTTTGATGTTAAGTATGTCAATCACTATATCCTGGGTCATTAGTAGAAATCCATCCATGATTTAGTTCCTGGTTGTCTGTTCAACATTCCGAAAACGTTAAAATTTGTAAATTACATTTTCAAGCTATTTACGTTTCTCCCTGCTGTGATATTTTATGTAAATGTCTGTGTCTGTGTCTATGTAATATCTTGTCAGATTATCTCAAGGAGAAGCTGGATGCATACATGACCCAGTTTCCCAAAGTGCGAATCATTCGTCTAAAGGAGCGACAGGGCCTGATCAGAGCCAGGCTGGCCGGAGCCGCTGTAGCCAAAGGTATTTATTCCTTTAATTTTACATTTACATCAATTACACATTAACTATCTGAAGGATTTGAGTGAAACTTGGTAGAAGGGCTGAGCATGTTAAAGTGGGTGGATTCAGGAGTGTTTCCCACTTTTGTAACACTTTTTTATTTGTGTTTTCATTAAGAACACTGTGCTTGCCTCAAGTTAGACCCATTGAATTTTGGATTTGATGTGGATAAAAGGTTGAAATCACCTTTTCTCACTTTCTTTATATTGTTGGAACCCAGAGGGCAGTCATTAGACTCAAAAAGTTCTGAGGGCATAAAAATGCACACATTGACATTACCTTCACCTTCTGAAAAAGGAAGCACTCTCTCCAGGTGCAGTCATGTCTGTTTTAGAAACCCCAACCCAAAATTCTACAGAAAATGGATTTGTAGAATAGAACATTTCTTAATTGTTCCCCAGAGTGGAAATTAATCTTTCACATTCAGCCACAAAGTCAAAAAAAGAACTTGTGATGAACGATTTCTTCAATACATCTCCAGTTGACGGATTGATTCCATAGTCCCTCTAAGAGCGCAGAAATAAAATAATAAAAGGATGGGCGAAAAACTAGAGCTTTACCTTCTTCCTGACTTTAAAACTTGAATGAAGATGTTTGCCAATTGTGCTAACTGTTTGTTAACTTTGTTTAACCCTGGAAAGATTATTGTTGGATCTGCAGTTTAGTTGACCATACCAGGCATGAAGAGTGACAGTTTAAACACTTCAAACTGTATGTTTGTACACTGGATTAAAATAAACTAAAATTAGAGCAAAATTTGAGTACAGAAAGTCTATGACATAGTCTCTGTATCATATTTATCCAAACTACTTGCGTGCTTAATACAAATGCATTTGCACCAACGCGCACATATTAGTAGATGTTTGCACGAAATTAAACTAATTGTGTTCTTACAGTATTCAAAGTAATTTTGTGTCAAACGCAGTGCTGCCAACAGGAGAGCAGTAGTATTCAAATGTCACTCTGAGCAGTACTGTGTGATATTCTAAGGTACCGTCTCTCTTGTGTGCTCATTTTATACTGTTATTTGTCTTATAAAGGTTGTGCTGTTGAACTGCAGATGTTGTTGTTTGTTCAACTATAACAAGATGTTTGCCTTCCCCTAATCTAGGTGAGGTTCTCACCTTCTTGGACTCACACGTTGAATGTAACGTGGGCTGGCTGGAGCCGCTGTTGGAGAGGATATATCAGGATCGTAAGAAGGTGCCCTGTCCGGTCATTGAGGTCATCAGTGATAAGGACATGAGGTGATTCTGCAAAGCCATTCCTGACAAGCCACACATCTCAAGTGATCATGTTCTCTCTGAAATGCCTCATACAACCAAAAATGAGTTGGAGTTTCTCTTCTGGTTTTCCCCCTCAGTTATATGCTGGTTGACAACTTCCAAAGAGGTATTTTCAGATGGCCTCTGGTGTTTGGTTGGAGCCCAATACCAGAGGACGACATCAAGCAGTACAACATATCCGACTCAGACCCCATCAGGTTCCTACATGTTCAGTTTTATAGTTAGTTATAACTGTATTTTATACGATCTCTGGTGCATGTTTATCTATTTGTTTATTTATTCTATCATGCAGATGCCCTGTTATGGCTGGAGGTCTTTTCTCCATAGACAGGAGTTACTTCTATGAGCTCGGTGCCTATGATCCTGGCTTGGAAGTGTGGGGCGGGGAGAACATGGAGATTTCCTTTAAGGTACATCACTTATCTAATTCAAGTATAATGCATATTCCCTTAAGCTTTTCCCACATTAATCCTTATTGCTTGTGCTGCACTTTCAATAGATCTGGATGTGTGGAGGGGAAATAGAGATTCTCCCCTGCTCTAGAGTGGGACATATTTTCAGAGGGCAGAATCCCTACAGTTTCCCCAAGGACAGGCAGAAGACAGTGGAGCGTAACCTGGCCAGGGTGGCGGAGGTCTGGTTGGACGAATATAAGGACCTTTTCTATGGTCACGGGTACCACCACCTAGTGGATAAAAACCGTATTGACATCGGCGACCTCACTGAGCAGATCGAGCTGAGAAAGAGGCTCAAATGCAAGAGCTTTAAGTGGTACCTGGACAATGTGTACCCGGATATGGATGCTCCTTTAGTTAAAGCAGAGGGCCTGGTAAGCAGATGGTTAACTTTCCATAAAAATACCTTTCCAAATGAGCGCTTGTGATTCTTTCAAATTTTATCAATTCATTTTTATTTAAATCAACCCATACAGAGAGTGTGATTGCTGTCTTTTGGAATGAAAATAGCTAATTGAAGGACAAAAGAACAGCAAAAAAGGCCTGCTCAACTCTAAATGAGTACACGATGTTTGCAGTGCTGTTTTTATCTTTTTGTTAAGATTCATTTTCTATTTTTTTTTCTTTCAAGGTCCTTAACGTTGGCCTAAGAAAATGTCTCACTCTGGAGAACGGCTCCCTGTTTTTTGAATTGTGTGATCTCAGCAGACAGGTGGGTGCAAATAGGTCATGACACATCCAGTCAGTCTAGGACCGGATCCAAGCCATGACAAACAAGGGTGTAGCCTAAGATGAGGCTGAGCCTCTCAGTCTCTTTACCTTTTAATGAGGGATGATTGCATAATTCTCATTCTCTTTCCCTCCGGATTTCAGAGTCAGCTATTTAATTACACTTGGATGAGGCAAATGCACCAGAAGGATCTATGCATCGCTCCTCAAGACAAGGACAACGGCGTGGCTTTACAGTCATGTGACAAAGCCAAGGCTAAACTACGCTGGTTTCACAAATCCCCCCCAAACTCTGCCCTGGTAGGTCGGCTTAGGGAGTGCCGTTTGAATTGTCTGCTGTTTTATTTATTTCTTTCATACAAGACCGACCCGCTTACACGTCACTAGGGCTGTGAATCAGTGGATGGTCAGAGTTTAAAGGCTGAAGTTTTTATTTATTCTATGATATAGATGCCCGTTAATGGCGTTTTCCTGTTTTCTCTCTGTGAAGGCGGATCACCTCCTAGCAGAGTTTGTGTCCTACATGTGCCTGGAGGTGAAGGCTCACGGTGAAACTCTGCACCTCAACAAATGTGACCAAACCAATGCCTTCCAGAAGTGGCAGTTCACACACTACCATACACCGTGAAGGGAATGAAACGAGTCTACCAGAATCAAAAGGAGCACTATTGACTTTCAGTGGCCTCGTGTTGTGGGCAGTGGCCCGACCTCGGCACACACCTGTGTAGAGGAGCAGAGAAGCGCTTTGGTGGCAGGATTATGTGTGGTGGAAAGCAAAGGGTGGGGATGTGCAATGTCATTTTATTATCAACACGGACGTACCTCCACTTTAATGCCGGTGTCGGTGGAATCTTTACAAAGATTTCGACCAGAGGTTGTCATGTTTGTGAAATAGCCCACTGCACTGGTAATTGTGGGGGGAAATGAATTCCAGTGAATAATAATGCAAAACACTCCAGCTATAAGTTATTGAATTCAACATTCATGTACCAAAGATAAAAAAAAGTCATAACTTTAAGATGTAAAAACAATTTTTCATGTGTGAAGATGCAGGAGGTTGTTCTGCTGGTATTGAATAAAAGAGTTTGATAGCAGGTAATGTTGTTGGTCTGTTTGTGTGACAGGCTTAATGTTAAAGCACCATTGTTTCTAGATCTCATATTTTCTGTGTTTAGGAGGGTGGACCTGCTGCTTCTCTGGTTGCATGTGTTGGTCTCTCTTTTGTTGTGAAAGCTTGTATGAATGTCTTCTGGACACTAGAGGGAAGTGTTGCCCCTGAAACACAAACAAACCTGTGTAGAAATGATGAAGCTGGAGATATTTTAAGCATTCATTTGTATTTGTTTAGCATCCACTAGTCAGCAGGACCTATAGGTATGCGTGGTTTAGTTAATGACTCAAAAATACTTCCCATAACAGTTTCATGACTCGGGTACCACTCCAGAAGTTCAAGCTGATATATAATATGAGAGAAAATAATGTATGTAAGTTACCTGTCTTGCATAACGAGCTGAACAGGAGCACCATTCTACCAGATTGTTGTAAGACTGACCTGAAGAGATGCGTTAAAAGTTCCAAAACAATCTACAAGTAGTTTTTTATTGAACCATGTGACAGATGATTCTCTGATCCAATTTGTTTTGTCATTCGCAGCAGTTAATTTACAAATTCATCATCATGAACTCAAACGTCTCTATCTTCTGGCGGGTGTTGCCTCGGCGGATCCTCCGGTAGGACGCTGTGCTGTATTTGGGGGAAGTCAGGTGATCGAAGGAATCCTGGTGACTATGTTTCCTGGGCAGAGGCAGTGTGGAATATCCTGGACTAGACTTTTGATGGTCCACCTGAGGCCGCCTGACACCTGGTCTCTTGAGTTCAGCACAAGACGTCTGCTCTGAGACCTTTCCCTCCCCATCCAGCTTTTTATAAGTCTCCGCATCTGGAACATCAGAGGGTTTTTGCGTCCTGTCGAGGAAAGCCTCCTCCACCGGTGGACCAGCTGAAAAGTAAAATGACGGAAAAGCTTGTTTTACATTCTGTAAGCTAAAACCATCCTGTTAAATCATGCAGGTAAATCCCTCTTACTCGTCTCTGCTGATGGGTTAGGATCAGGCTGTGTTTGCATCTCAGGACTCATGCAGTTCATTGGCAGAGGTTCTCCACAGGTGCTGACAGGCTCCTCCTGACACCTGCTAGGTTCTGCTCCTGAATCTGCAGCTTCCGACTGATCCAGCCAGTACGTTTCTGGAATTTGGTGCTGTTGCCATTCTTCTCCTTGTTCACTTAAGATAACATGCCGTGTCACTTCCTTCACCTCTGGAGTTACCTCACCAGTGATGGGTTCCTCTACTGGATCATCATCCCTCTCTGGGCTCGGTTCTTCTGCCGTCACACTGTTTGCAAGATGCCCACAATCACAACATGCTTTTAAAAACAAATGAGGTTGTTCTTCGTCACTGAGGAACACTGAGTCATCTCCTTCCTCCACTGACCACACGTCTTTTTCTTCAGGTTCCTCCAGGGTCTGGAGAATAGTGATCCCACCGATGATCTCCACTACCTGGGATGCCAGTAGGTCTTCCTCTGAGAGCCTCGGGACCGCTGATGGCATCGCACTCACCTGCATCTCCATGTGTCCGTCCTTCTTTTCTCAATGATATAAAACGCAGTGAAGCTGTAGTATTTATTTGTTGATTCAAGCAACCTCAGACTTCCTGTTTTCACATCTTCTGCTCCAGCGCTCCAAGGATGTGCATGTCTTCATGCTGTATTCACAGAGAGTGATGAAGAATCCCTCCTTTCCCTTCAGCAGACTGTGCGAGATCAATCTCTCGAGCCTTTTTCTGCAGTACCATGTATTTCTGTGTACGAGTCCAATCCAACAAGAACAGGGTTTTGTTGTGGCTCAAACAAAGAGTCTTTTGTGACTCTGGCATCTGTGCATGAACCACTTGTACTCATACTTTGATAATCTCCGTTGGATTAAAACTTTAAATTCTTTAACATGTTGAGTCTGGATTAGCATTTTTCTGTAGGTTTTCTTTCTGGCCTAAACCAACAGTTTGCACACGAGCAGAAGCTCAGCCGTTCAGACCAATATAAGACCTTTTGAACTTTACATCATCATGTAAAGCTTGTGACCTAAAAGTATAGCAAAGTTATAGTTAATCTTAAAACGAATACAGTTTTGTGGGGGGGCTTATCTTTTATTACCCTTCAGATTTATTTTGTGACTACTTGGAGGTGTCAAATTCTTAGATGTGAATAAGCTATCAAACTATAAAATAGTTAAAACTAACAATCAAAACCAGACAAAACGGCAAAGCTCTACATGATGCATCATTATTAATAACAGTGTAATAACATCAAAGGGGCCATTACACCGCAGGATTACTAAGTTAATTTTTGACAAAAATTTGACTAAATACTTGCTTTTACCTAAGTGTGAATTTCAATATAAATACTATTTTGGTTTTATTGCTTCGTTTGGGTCCATTTAATGAAGTAAAGGAACACATCATCCACCTACATCTGTATGCCAACACTTTTTTTCATAATTAATATGAACCCACTGACCCATATCCTGTTTCATATGGCACTATGAAGCAGTGCTTTTACTGCTTATGAAAAGTAAACAAGTTTGTATTTTAATTTATTATAATGTGATAATACCCTTTTCTCTCTCTCTTTTCCTCTCAGAACAGGTGGAAACTGAAAAAGTGAGACTTTATCACAGGAAGTGAGTGGGAGCTCTTTTTCTCAAGTTAGACTTTTTTTCAAACTTGTGCATTCTCCTTAATAACGTCTTTCTGTTCATGAATTCATGATGGGCAGTCATTACATCATCAACAGAAATCTTCTATAAAGTTCATCCTGTCATAAGCATTGCCTTTCCTGTTAGTTTTGTATTCTCCGCAACAAAGTCAAAGAGCAGTATCTGCACCCCCAAGAAAACTAAACTGGGGGGAGGGGGTGAAAGATGATTGTGTTGTTAACAAGTTTAAGCATCAAATAATAAATGAAAATCACGATATCTCAAAATGTGGTAGTATAACATAGACACAAGGAAGGGGGGCTTGAGTCTATCCCAGCCAAAGCTGGGCACACCCTGAATAACCCAACAGCTAAAACAGAGACCACAAACATTTACGCCCACAAATAATATATCTATTGAATGTTTTTCACACATGGGGAAAATACACCCTAACGCCGTACAAGAAGTCTTTCGAGTATCTCCTTGCTCAAAGGCAGTTGTTACTGACTGTGCTGCTCAGGGCGCTCTCTGTAGGGGCATATGAGGGAATTTCTCAAAAATTGCAGATACTGCACTTTGCCTTTGTTTAGCAGCAGTATCTGGTACCTGAAGGTAAAATACCAGTGTGTCTGTGAGATTTTAAAATTTTCTTATTTTTAAAGTTTAATATATGCACACACAATACGGATTAGATACCAAAAAAATTTCAAAAATGAAACGTGAAGCATAACCTCAAAGCTATATTTTTCTTCCCCTGAAAGACAACACGGAAATACACTATGTTCAGAGTTGATAATGAACCATGAAGTGATGACAAATGTAAATGGTATGAAATATTCGGGAAATGAAAACAGTAACCCTTGGGCCCACATCCTGTTTTCAGCTGAGCAGTCACCTGTACAGAGTAGACCTCTTGTTTTGGTTTCTGGCACCTTAAAACTCAAGATGAAACATAAATACAGCGACTGCAGTTCATGGTGACATGATGTATGCTAATCACATTCATGTATTGCTATCTTATGTACATTCATTCAAACACTTTTTCACAGAAAGAACATTTTATATTCTAAAATGTTTATGTGCCACTACAACTCTAAGTCAACTTTAAGACTCAAAATCCTCCTGGGTTCGTTTTGACAGTAGAAAATACTGTCAGTCCTCAGTGTCTCCTGTCTGTTATTATTTCTTAAGCCAATCTATAAAGTGTGGTGAAACACTTCATTACAGAGTTTTTTTTCTGCAGCTTGTTCACAGCATGAGTACCTTATTATGCTCTAGATACAAGGAGCAAAGTCCTGGTCACATCTCCTCGTCTACTGATCCCTGGAGTCCAGGAATTAACTTGAAGATGTGTTTGCGAATACCAGATCTCCTAGATTTACGGGGAAGGGTACCGAACAAGGATGAGATCCTTGTTTCCTCCCAGGAGGGCGAGAGGGAGTTGCTGCTGCCAGCAAGACTGGAGCTGCTGGAGCGGCCGAGGGTTTGGCGATGATAGCCGCCGTTCTGTGGGGCATAATGTCTGGAGAAGAAGCAGCCGCCCTCTGTGGTGCTGGCTGCACTGAATGGACTTGGTGAGCTCAGATCTCCAAACACACTGGTCTGGTCACTATCATCAGTCATCACACTCCTGTAGCTGCTGTCACTTGAAAAGCGTAGGCCACAGCGGCCTGTGAGGGAGCTCACCGTGGAGCCATCCACTGAGGCATGGAGGCCGCTGCTGTTCAAGTCACCTGAAAACACAGCAAAGTTAGTAAAAATGTGACTGAGGAGTAATTTGAAGATCATCAGAAGCTTCTGTGTTCCCTCTTACACACTGATCAGCCATAATATTATAACCAAGACTAATACTGTGAATGCCCTCCTTAAGCAGCCAAACCAAAACACCTTAAGCTCATTGTTGTGTTCCTCAAACCATTCCTGACACATTGTTGTTGTGCGGCAGGGAACTTTATCCTGCTGATAGAGACAACTACAGTAATGTTTTGGTTGTATGTGTGAAAGGAACTTCCACGTGAATGGCCAGACCCCAGCAGTGTATTACCCAAAGAATCATGCCGTATCCCAACGCAATGATGCATCCTGATGCCATCTCTCCCTCAGGTGAGCAACCCAAACACCAGACCACCTTCTTCCACTGCTCCATTGTCCAGATCTGATGCTGATAGGCTCAGTGGATTTGGGTAGCAAGCTTCAAATGGGTATGCTGTTTTGTGGGTGGGTAAGTAAGAATGTTCTAACCACTGCAGGCCGGGAACACCTAGCAGGACCTGCAATTCTGGAGATGCTTTGACCTAGTCATGATTGGACCTTGTCAAAGTTGCTCAGATCCTCATGCTTGCCCTTTTATTTATTTTCCAACAAATCATCTTTGAGGGGAACATTTTCATTTACTGCCTTTTACATGTTTCACTAAGTGCCAGTGAAACATGTGGTTATATTTGTGTAATTGGAGTTTTCACTTCAGTTCTTGTAAAAAAACATCTTCTCTTCAGAGACGGCGAAGACACTGTGAGAAAGGAAGTGCTGTGGTTTGAGTGGCGAGCGAACAATCTTACCTTGCAGTAGTTGTTTTTCCCGTAACGTCACTGCTTGCAGTTCCACCAGTTTCTCATGAAGTGATCGCTGCACATGCAAAAAAGAAAGTACTATTTAGGTGCTATTTACTATGCATTCAGTCCATTTATCTGCAAGCACAATATTTGATGCTCAATGCAACCAGCGCGGCGCTGAAGAGACTCACCTTCAGCTGCTTCATCCTCTTCTCCAGTTCTAGCTGCTTGATTAAATTGCAACAAACAGTCTCCATCCTGCAATCCCATAATGACAAATCAATATTTCATACTTGTTATATTGCCGAGATCTTGTTATGCATCTCCTAATGCAGTTCATAGGGGGGGGGGTTATTTCTGTCACTCACCTCAGACTGTTGGGTGATTCTCTTATCAGATCAAGAACATGATGGTGAGATGATCCTTTAATGCTGACTTCGTTGATAGTGACAATTATATCTCCTGGAGGAAGTGAGGGGGCAACAAAGGAAGTTTATGAGTAACTGTCAGACAGCATGGTTTTTTGCTGAATGTCAGAATGTCTGTGTGCATAAGAGCATCAAAGGGTTGGTGCTTTACCTGTGGTCAGGCCTGCAATGTCAGCAGCGCTGTCCTCCTCCACCTTACGCACAAATGTGCACATTTCTACTGCAGAGCCCCCCTCCAGCTGCGGGCTGTATGTCTGAAACAAAAAGCGGTTCTTCTACTCAAAACTTCAAACGAAACTTATCTGCAAAGGAAATCTACCAAACCAACAGGATGAGCATAAAAAATATTGCAAAATGAGATGTTTGAAAAGTATTACCATGCAATGCATACCTGAATTTCAAAACCAAATGTTTCGTTGTCTTGCTTCTCCAGGACAATTGAGATTCTTTGTGAGTGAAATACAAATAAAAATTTTAAAAAAACAATTGATTCAGGATTTAGGAATGTGTCACCATCTTTTTATTAAAAAAAAGGAACATGCACTATATAAAGTTTTAACACATAAATAGCTATAATTTGCCGTATAAAATTATGCAGGTCGTATATATTATAGCCCATATTGGATGCATTTACCTTTTTGGGTCAGAATAATCAACCAGTGAGCAGGTGCTGGTTTGCTTGGGCTGCAGACAGAAAAGCAATACAATGGATTTAAGTGTTATTCTTATTCTAAAAGTAAGTGAGGACAAGTTGATCCTATGGTGTTATACAACCCAAAGGATTAAAATTGTTAAAAGGCTTTTGGCCCGCTACGGGGAGTTGGTGTGTTTTTGTTAAATTCATCGCCAAAAACTCTAATTAGAAATCTCAACTTGCAAATTAATAATATTTCATTCAGTGTTTCATGATATTTTATTTTATTGAGTGTGTATTTAGATTCCATCTTCCAGATTAATGTTATCCACTACGTATTATATTTGATATATTGTCTCACCTTGTGTACACTGGGCAGAGAGTCTGAGCTCTGGCGGTGCCGGTCATTGTTCCCCATCAGTGAGCGCCTATACCCCAGGGAACTTTTTTTCCTCAGTGTATTATCCAGAATGTAATTCTCCTGGCTGCCTTTCCACTGGACTCCATTGGAATTCATGATGGACTGTATGGAAGAGTAGTCCTCAAAGCACCATCATGTCCTGCTGCAGAAGCTACTCAGCAATAATGTGCCACTGCCCTGCTGAGCACCAAGAAAGCAAAATATGTGAAGGCGGAAATCCAGGTCATGTGATGGTTGTGGTGGGCCAGCATCTGCAGCTCTTTTAAATGTCTGTGCCTCCTAAATGGGCTGGTTTGCTGTGATGTTCAAGCCTCTTCTACTTGATTCCTGTAAGGGAAGTCCTCTTCCCCTTTTGCAAGTCTTCACAATTAGATTCATGGTCTGTCAGGAGTCAGCAATGCATGAGGAACCAGAACAGCACGCCTCCAACAACACCTGCTTCCAGCCACTCTCGCTCTCACTTTCTCAATGGGCTAAGCTTCAGTCTGAGTCCTGTGTTCTGCCAAGCAGGGAGACTCGTCTTATGATGACAGACAAAAGGCTGATTTAGCTTGGGGCTAGTGTCACTCACACACGGGTCATTGGACAGAAGGTATCAGACATGGTTCAGTTGAAAAGGGATACCACACACACAGGCCGGCAGTCAAGAAGACAATGGCTCAGAGGCTGATGGATTAGACAAAACTGAACTGTGGTGCACTGTTAGAACCATATGCCTTCAAAGAGTGTACTCTGATAACTCTTACAAGGCACAAAATATGTTTTTGTCAATCTCACATATGTTTCTATCTTTGAATAACATACTCGATAATTCATTGAAAACTTGAGTGATTTCTCTGAACGCATCTTAAAGAGTTCATTGTACCCTTTCATCGTACTACAACATTACTCTCCCAGGGTAAAAGTCTACTTGTAGTCCATAGATTGCCCGAAAGTAAAATGGGAATAGAACCTTCTATTATAAGGCTCCTGTCCGGCAGAAACACCTTCCAGTCTTGGTTCGGGGCACAGACATCCTTCTGTACGAGACAGAATAGGATTTAAAACTCTCCGTTTTGATAGAGCTTATAATTAAGGCTGGCCTAAGCTAACTCTTAGCTATGCTGCCATAGGTTTAGACTGCTAGGGGATATGTCATACCTGAGCTTCTCTCTCCCACTCTCTATCCCTCTCCTTCTCTATACATCCATCTACCATTAATGCATGTTACTAACTTCACCTCTTCCATGGAGTGTCTGTATTATTCCAGAATGTATCATAATTAGTAGTAAATGCATCCATCTGTACATCTCTGTGTCACCCTCGCTCTCTTTTCCTTTAACTCTATTTACTCATACTCACGGGAGAAATGTTTGGTTGCTGTAGAATAAATAATACAGTCTAGAACTTTTTGGAAATTGTCTGAAGCTAACATTTGTTGTGATTTGGTTCTATGCAATAAAATTGACTTGAAGTGAAGATTCCTTAATGCGATCTTTCATGACAGTTCAATGAACATATGCAAATGAGAGTGTCCTGCAAATAATATCATGGCCACTACATCCTTTGTTCAAAAAGGAGATGTGCCTCTAAACTTTCTGGTGGCCCTTTTTTCCGGAGGTGACACATACCACGCTAAATCTGCAAGTATTTGACTCATCTGCAAAGTGCTGATGTCTTCGGTGATGCAGATTTATTTCCCTCTGCCTATCGGACACATCACCATCACCATCAGCAATAGGGACAGACAGAGCGGTGGAACAAGTGATGATATGAGTCATGTCACTACAGCAAAGCGTCTGCAGGAAAGATAAAAATTACCTTTTTCAGCAAAGTTGCTGAAATTCTGTCCTACATGCAGCGATGAGCATGACTCTTTATAATCAGCGTTTTATACACGGCACTACAAAAAAAAGGGGCTGATGACTTAATGAAAACCACTTTATTGACCGACTGACATTTATATAGAGAATAAATAGTGCAAAAGTCACAGTTTAATAACACGAAATATGAGCAAAACAATACAGTTCCACGTAGATCCAGAATTTGAGTCTAAGTTACTGGATGAATGAAAGTCAATTCCGTGAGAGCTTTTTTTTTTTTTTAGCAACTTCATATTCAATATATACATATATATATATTTTAAAAAAAAGACACCAGTCAGTCAGAAATTGCACATTGTGATCGTTTCTTTTTGGAATGATCATTTCTTCTCTGTGTCAGCTGTCTGATTCTTGGAGAAGCAGATATGACACAATAGATAAAGTAAAAGCTTGGCTCAGCACAAATCCAACATCAGATTTTTTTTAAACTGTCAGTGGCTGTGCAGCCTGAATACTCAGTATATCCTAATTGCAACATGGAACTCTTAAAATCGAAGGACTGCAACATTAAATTTATAATTTCACTTGCAAACAAACTTATAATAGCAAAGAAGGCTACTTTACATAGCCGATTTCAAAAGGCCACACGACTGATGCTACATATGATCCAGTAATCATGAGACAGTAGAACTCACGCATGTGTCATGTGCACTTAGCAGCTACATGGAAGAATGTAAGTCATATTATTAAAAAAATACAAACATGTGTGACTGAGTTAGACATGAATTATAAGGTGGCAAAGGTTTTCTTCACAGCTGTTTTCACAAAAAAAATTACATTTATGATTCGGATTCACTTCTTGAAACACAAAGAATTGCTTCCCATGATATGAAACAGAAAATAGCCGTAAGAACACACACACACCCACACAAACTGGTAGCTACACAGGCCTCATCTGACGCATCGTGTCATCACTGACCATACAGCATGTGCGGCCGTCACCATGTCAACAATTAACATGATTACTTTCAAGTGGACTTTTTGAGTCTCTTTGTCATCATACTATTGTTGAATTTGTATTTAATCTTCAGTGTTTTCATCATATGCGTAGGCATTTAGGTGCTGCCCACTGCTCCCTCACCAATCGGTTAAACACAGAGAAATACTTTCACTAAGTTGTACCGAGTATGCCTAAATGGGATCAGTCAAGCATACATTATTATTATTATTATTAGAATCAGCAAGATCTTATCTGTGTCTTGATCATAATTATAAGGAATATAAGGAATATATAACTGCCTGCTATAAAACAGAGAAAGGCTTGTAACAAGGCTTGTAACATTGAAACGTACTTGACGCAGTTTTTAGATTCTCCCTATTAAAAAAGACACTTGAGAAAATTAACAACAAAGAAATCAACCCATAAGAAACCAAGGCGACATCGGTGTCCTTTTAAATGGTGTGTATAATTATTATATAAGTTTTGTCCTTCATTTTGAACTCAAGAAATCCCTAAGTTATAATTAACTTCCTTCTTTTATGTCACCATAAGAAAGTTTTAATCTCTTAAATAAACAATTCCAATGCTTAAATACCATGACCAAAATTACATTAAGCCATTTTGAACCATTTCAAACAAAAAATGTGGTTTTATTAACATATTAAATATTATATTTGATCAATATTTTGGTTTGTGTTAAAGGAAAATCTTCTTCTGTGGTGACCCCTAAAGGGAAGAGCCGGAATGAGAGAAGAAGATTTATTTGATATAAAAATAAGTAATAATATTATAGTATATTTGTGTATATAAATATATATATATAAATATACGTATATATATGTTATGAGTTCATGCTAAAGGTAGTGATGTGAAGCACATTTAAACACTGAAATAATTTAATAAGGATTAGTGTATTCTAGAAATGTGCTGAGAAATTAAAAGAATAAATAAATATTACTTCTTTTTTTCTTTTAGTGAGGGCATTAAAGGGTTTAAGGAAAAACAGGTCTGTGTTCTTATGGGTTTATAAAAAAAACTTTACATTTTGACCGGTCCATTATGGTTCCATCATTTAAATAAATAACATTCTCCCAGAAATACAAAAATTACATTTCACATTCATGGATGAGCTTTTTGTTGTAGCATTCACGTGTAACAGAGCAGCTCTACAATCAGTGAAAGATTTAAAATGCACAAAATAAATTCTAGCAGACTGTAAACACTAGTCAGTCTCAAAGGTTAACATTTGGCCTGAGGTCAGCGCCACAGGAGAGGTCAAGCTTGAAACTACAGATCCACACAATGCCTGTTGAGTAACTATTAGATGGACTCAGCCGGAGCCTGTGAGTGATTAATCAGACCTTAATCCCAGTAAAACCCACGAGGATACTGTATATTTATCGAAAGGGTGTCCTCTACTTGGAAAAGACCATTAATGTTTCCCTCTTAAGAATACTTAAGGCTCACTTTAACACCGAGCCTTTCACTATTACAACTGCTCAAAAGCACTTCAAACATTTTAAAGCTCATAATCCTGGACGGGCCGGCCGTGGTCGGTTCAAACAAGTTAGTATCAGCTGGGGCGACTCGTCGAGTATTCTCTGTGACTGTCACTGAGCTCGCCACCGGCTCCTCCACGCTGTACTGACAACACCAGATGGCACGACAACATTACAATGTGCAACTTTTACGCTTTGGGCACTGAAATGTCTGAGGTAGAAAAATAATCAGTTCATACATGAGAAATCTTCTTATTTCATATGGCTCTTCCTTCTGCTGTCTGTCTGCTCATGTGCAAAGCAACCACGCACCCACACATACACACACACACACACACACACCTCTACATTCCATTGGCACCAGATACTGAGGGTGAGCGGTGGGCAACATCAGGCGGCTACAGCCAGCCGTTTCTCCCTCTTTGCTCCAGTTCGTCTTGCTGCACCAGTGCCAGCACCGGTGCTGATCCGCAGGCCGACAGATCCACCTAATCTTTGATGTCCTTGGTGACAGACAGCTGGGACACAGTCTTCTTGACTCGCAGAGCGGTGAGTCGAGCAGAAGGGTTGGCGTACCAGCACTCCCTCATCAGTTTGCCCATCACGCGCAGAGCCTGCAGTATCAACGATAATATATGCAAAAGCCAGGTGTCAGAAATCTTAACGCGAGTTTCATAATCGCACAATAGATTTAGTTAAGTGCACTGGATGACCTGTTTCTACAATGATAACAGTAGGATATGAGTTCTGGATAACATTTTATACATTTTTCATACATTTAGCCACAACAATGGGCTATAGCAGCACCATATGGTGGGGAGTTGGCTCCAGATGGTTCCACTGGTTCTGTATGGGCTGGAACCCATAGGGGTGAGGGTGTCAAGATAAGCAGACCTGCTGTATGAGGGATGTGCTTCTAACAGACTTAACCTCATTCAACCTTTCACTGCTTGCGTGCCCACGACTCCCATAAACCCCTATTAATTAATTTCATTTTTAAAAAATGTATAATTCTTGTGTGTTTGTTCAAGCTCAAACTAATCCCGCTGGAGGGAATTCATTTAAGGCAGATCGTAAGCAGAACACAGACAAACAATAGAAGATACAGATAAATAAATCAGATGTAACGAGGAGTTGTATAAAAACTGTGCTTGAAATGTATAAAAGGGAAAAACAGTAATGAATTTCACAATGTAAGTCCCGGTGTCTTCACCTCATGTCCCCAAGCAGTGAATTCGGTTTTTCTTTGTAAACGCACGCTCAAACCTATACACTGGTTTCTATAACACTACTATTACTTGTTTTACGCCCAAAAGTTTTGAAGGTCATAGTCTGACTTCAGGCAAACTTCAGCATACTTCATTTCTTTCTTTCACAATATAACTGAAGGCATTATTTGCTGAGATCTCAGAATGAAGTGACCTTGCAAGAAAACTATCAAACCAACAAGAAAATAAATCTTAAAACTCAATCAAACAGGGTTTAACCAAACTTATTATACAGAGTTTAGATTTTAGAGTTCTTAACCAGGCCTTCCTGGTTCATCAGATTTAATTTATATAACAATTTATCCAAGTAAATCCAAAGAAAACAAGGCGTCCATATCCAATCTGAAAGGCCACACTTAAATTAACAAAGAGCAACAATGCTTATTAGTCACAGAGACACTTTTCTATTCATGATCAGGCAAATCACACATTCTGTAATAGTGGTTATCATGTGGGTTTCTGCTTTTTCAGCAAAGTCCATGGTAAAAGATAACGATTTTTTTTATACAAAAGAATTCAATTAAAATTGGCTGAAAGGGTACTATGGGTACTGAGAACAGCTGATTTTACTGTCTTACAGTGGGAAAAACGGAGATAAAGAGCTTGAGAGAGAAGCTCCAAACCTTCCTCCTTTCTCCGTCACCATCTTTTATTAAGTGGATACGACTTTTGGATTATTGGACCGCTTTTTTTTAGTATAAGCTACGCTCACATTAGCAGGCTGAGATGAGACAGATTTGAATGTTGCCCTAATGTGACACGAATCAGACTTTTTTTCCCCGAGTTGTCTGAACGCAGAAAGAGTTTTGATGATCAGATTCAGGTCACAGCCCACGACCAGATATAAATCCAGTTCATGGCTATGTGGTATGAATGTGAACAATCATATAGGACATTGTGTGGCTTTTTGAATCTCTACCAATGATCACATTTGGGTTTGAAGCATGAAGTGTTTTTCTGTTGTTGAGTCAGATGACCCATTCAGACAAGTATCAGTGCCTGCATGTGTGCAGTTTGGTTCCCACATTCACATAAGGGCTGGATTCTGGGTCGATGTAGCTGAATGTGAAATCTAAACTGAGCAGAAAATCAGAATCGATCAACGGCAGCATGGTCACAATGATGGATTTAACCGCAGATCAATACACAATGGTTACCGAGTGAATGAGAGGTAATTACCGAGAGTTTAGAAGCAGTCACTTTAGATTATATCTATTAAAAAAAGATTGCTTCTATCGTTTTTGCCGCCTTTGTGTTCCCTGAATAAGAGTGAATAAAAATGCTGAAAATGGACATACTGATGGAAAGACATAAATCACTTCTCTGAATTTGTTTGTTCTTCCAGTTTTAACATTTGTAGTCCCTGTGGTCAGCTCAGAAGCTCAGTGTGTTTCATTCAACACAAATAAGACCAATTAAGGAGCTGTTAATACTCTTAAAAGCTCAGTAGGAGCCAATCGGCAACAAAAGGACTGTATTTTAATTATTTCTTTGGCTTTGCGGTCTTTCAGTTGGTTTTCAGCCAAGAAGTAATCTGAGTAACTGAGCTAACAGTGCCTTCAGCCAACAGATGCTAAAAAGAACTTAATCGTTCAGGGAAAAGAAGATTGGAAATAACCTGTTTGTTCATATGAAAACTTCTGCTCCAAAGAAAATATAGAATATATGATAAATAGTTGTTATAATGAACCAGATCCATCCTCTAAATATATGGCATTTTTCTTTTACAGTTCTATACACACGCTAGTGTTGTACTATTTTGAAATGACGTGAAACTCAAAGATAAATTATTTCAAGTGATCAATGAGACAGATGTTTCTTTCTCACCTCACAGCTCTGCCACTGGTTGGGAACGTTTGGTCTGAGTTTCTGTTCACATACCACCCTCCTCATGTCCTCGATGGTGGGATCAGAAGGCACCAGGTCATAATAAGGCAGCTGGAAATCTTCTTGAAGTCCTGGCAAAGATGGAGAGTTTGTTCATCATGTCTTACCTTGGATTCCACAAGACTAATTATGTACAGTGGATTGAAAAAGAATTGGACCCTCTCCTGAATTATTATTTTTTGTGTGTGTGTGTGTGTGTCGCATACTAAACTGGCGGATCCACAACACAACATATAACATAAAACAAAGGCAACCTGAGTAAACACAAAATGCAGGCTTCTGATAAATATTACTTATAATAAAGAAAATTGTTCTTTTGAATGGGTCAAAAATCCAATACCTAAATCACCACTGGAAAAAAAAGGGTTCGAGCAGCAACAACTGCAAATGAACACTTCAGCTAACTGGAGTGCTGCGGTGGAATTTTGGCAAAAACTCATGATTTCAGGACCTACCACAGAAGATCTTGAAAATGCCATTCCAAAACATTTATTTTCTATCTGGGTTCATCTAGTCTCACTACAACCAGAAATTGCAATTGCAAATGCAATTTGGTGATTTTATATTAAGTTTCTAAGGAGCCAAATGTGTTTTTACACCGGCATGAGCCGTATTCACACAGGACTGGTATCGCCTGCAGACAGGTAGTATATTATAATAATTGTGTGGGACGTCTGTGATATTAATGCCATTTGAATGTACCATAAAGAAAAAATTCCACTGAAAATATGCAACCATATTTTGCCAAATAGGGAGGTTACGTAATTATTATAGTTCTGTGTTTAAGCTATGTCTCAGGGATTTGGAGGCGGGATTATTTTTTTGTTGTGTTTTTTTTGTTTGGTTGTTTGGGTTTTTTGTTTTGTTTCCTTTTTAAATTTTTGCTGCCTTTTCGCGCTTTTTCTTGCTCCTCCGGGTCAAATTATGCCGACTGCGTTGGATATAATGAAAAACTGTTTTGATGGCATTTTGGGTGCAAATTCAAATGGGAGTGTAATTTAAATCACATATAGTCCCTTGTGAATAGGACTTTAGTTGGTATTGGACATTAGACTGTTGGTTCAATTAATACATTCAACACTTATATTTTGTGGTAACCTCAAGTTTTATGTTAAATTTTGTTTAGTTTCAACACAATTTATTATTCTCTATTTTTACTATTCATTATTATGTGTCATCTTTAATATACAATTAAAAAAAGATGAAACTCAGGAAGATGTCAGGTAGTTATACACTGAACGGTACAGCTTACTGAAAAACAGAGGAATACAAACTCTGACTCGTAAGACTAAGTCATTATAGTTTCATCACTGGTGTCACTAGTGCGCAGTTTAGATGATGATTTCTCTATTTCTATAAATACCAACAAATGAGTGGGAGTGGATGTGCATGTGTTCTTTAAGTACCCCTAACAGAGCATCTTCGGGCCAGTTCCCAGAACAGCAGGCCCAGCGAGTAAATATCGGCCCGCTTGATCGACTCAAAGCTGTGCATATTGATTGTCTCATCCAGGATTTCCGGGGCCATGTACCTGCAAAGAGCAAAATGATTAGGGCCTAATGGAATAAAGGGGAGAAACGTAGAAGATAGGGAGCGTAGAATTGTATCTCTGTTGTCCGCAAATTATGGGGACCTGTTGACTCTATCAATCCTTGACCTCCTGCATGGACTGGATCTGTTTGCAGAAGTGGCCGGTATGAAAGTCAGCACCTCCAAATCTGGGAATCAGTGCACCGTCCCCTTCGGGTTGAGGGTGAGCTGCTGCCTCATGCAAACAAGTTTAAGTATCTTGCTGTCTTGTGCTCGAGTGATGGGAAAGGGGACTGGGAGATGGATAGTCGTTACGGTGCATCATCCGCAGTAATGATGCCGTTGTATCGGTCTGCTGTGGTGAAGAAAGAGCTGAGTCCTGAGGGAAAACTCTCCATTTACCGGTCCATCTACCTTCCAACCCTCACCTATGGTCATGAGCTCTGGGTAATGACAGACACATTGAGGTCTAGGAAACAGGTGGCTGAAATGTGGTTTGCTCATAAGGTCAGCCTTACAGATAGGGTACGAAGCTCAGACATCAGGAAGGAGCTCGGAGTAGAGCCGCTGCTCCTTCACATCGGAAGGAGCCGGTAGAGGTGGTTCGGGCATCTTACTAGGGTGACTCCAGGAAGCCTCCCTTTGTGCCTTTTGTTCAAAATATTTCTCAACAGACCCTCAGCCAAGCAAAAATAACTGTTAACAAACAGGATATTTTTCAGATTCCCTCATGGGAGTGTGCACCACACCAAAAAAAAGTATTAATTCATTAATTAAGAGGCAGGCTCTCTCCACGGTGTGTGCAGATTATGAGTTTTTGCAAATAGAAAATATCAAAAATGAAACAGGATCACACAAGGGCCTGGCCATTGAACGAACAACATAGAAACAGGTTTGAATCCAACCTCTTGGTTCCCACTCTGCTGTTGGATGGGATGTCTATGGTGTTGCTAGGTGATTCGTGTTTCACGGCCAAACCCAAATCTGCGATAACCGCTGTGCCGTTCCTCTTCACCAGGACATTTTTAGACTTCAGGTCTCTGTGAGCAATGGCAGGTTTCCCTACAAGCAAGAAGGAACGATATGTGGTTTGTAAAAAAAATTTTTTAATCTTTTTGGATGAAGATGCGGGATTCACTGATGGAGAAAAAACATCTGTATTGTACCACACAGTAGTGGAACTTAACGATACTGGAACTACTGCAATTAATCCATTAAAGGATTATTCAATCAATAGAAAAAAATTTGTGACAATTTCATCATTTAAGTAATTTATTGTGCAAAATAAAGAGATATTGCTGATCGATATGCTTCATGTCATATATCACTGTAGATGTTGATTATCTTTTACCCAGGGAAGGAGATCAAGTTTTTACGTTTATTTGTTTGTTAGCAAGATTAATGAAAAACAAATGGACGGATTTGCATGACATATTAGCCAAAGTTTTGGCGTATATGAGATGATTGGATTCTGGTGCTATTACGTATTGACCTCACAATAACTTTTTCTCAACTATGAAATTCATCCCAGATTTTGTTTTATCCCAAAAGTGGTTCACTTTTAAATGACCTTAAAACAACATTTAGTCTTTGGAGAAAATTTCAATTTCTGAGTGCTTTGGGGCTGTAGGGTGGAGAAAACTCGACATGTGAATGAACTGACATGCTCAATTTTTTAACCTTGAAAACTGTAATGAAATTTTATTTTTTATTTTTCAGTCAATCAAGATAATTACTGATGAAAAGAATCAAAATAATCTTTAGTTGGATTTTTAGTTGAGGGCGGCTTTAGCTCAGTGGGTAGAACGGTCTTCCCTCAACAAGGAGACCAGGGTTCGAGCCCAGCCCCTGACTCAACAGGCCATGGGTACTTGAGCCAGAGCCTGAAACCTCAGGTGGGCTTCGGAGGGGCCGCCCACTCCTTCCTCAGGGATGGGTTAAATGCAGAGATAAATTATATGTACTGTGTAACATGTGATAAATGAAGGAAAGATGATTCTTACTAAATTCAAATTTTAAGCGTTTAGTTACTGCACCAACAAATGCCATAATTCTCTATTCATTTCACTCCGCCTCACCCTGTGTGCCGATGATCTCCATGTGCAGATGTGCCAGGCCGCTGGCTATGGACAAAGCCAGGACGATCATGCCTTCCACAGAGAGGGTATACCTGTTCAGGTAGTCATACAGGGAACCATGCTCGTGGTACTCTGACACCAACCACAGCTGGGTCCACGAGCCATTATCTGCAGCCAGCAGAAAAGAACACATCCAAAAGTTATCACTTTTACCTCAGAGCGTATAATGTGAAGCTTTGGCTTGTTTATGTGAATCTGACACCTTTATTGTCGGCGGCGATGAAACCTAAGATGTTCTCATGTCTGAGCATGATGGTCTGGTAAATCTCTGCTTCACGGAACCAGGACCTCTCATCCCTGGAGGAAAAGATTTTCACAGCCACATCCTCTCCTCGCCACTTTCCCCGCCACACCTCCCCGAATCGACCCTTCCCAATGGTCTCCTGCAGGACGATGGTCCGAGCTATGGTCCGCTGGACCAGCAGTGGCAGACCTACAAGACACAATCAAATATTATATCATACTATTTTAATTACTTCCCATATATGGAATCAATGATTAAATCATCATCATATCTGTTCAAACTGGTGGGGAGGTTTTCTCGTACCAGATCCAGATCCTGAGGTGCTCATGTCATAGATCAGATCTTTGAGACATTTGTCAGGTGACATTAGCATCGGGTCATCAAGAAGCTCTTCTGGGTCCTGTTTGTGGGCTCTGCTGTAAGCACAGCGGCGGCCCTGCACAACAAACACACCCAGCAGGATCCCAAGACACAACAGGCAGCAGGGCACCAGGATCACAACCACGAGCTGCAGCCTGCTCCAACTGGGTTCTTCAGAAGGCCTCACTGATCACACACACCCACACACAAACACACATATATATATATGTATATGTATATATATATATATTAATCAACATGAGACGGTAGCAAAGATGTGAATAACAAAACCCAGAGGTATTCATTTTGTTTTTCAGCGAGTGTTCTATGATTATTACCCCCTCTACTGGTCACTGTTGAGTATGTCTTTGAAGTGTGTGTGGATAGACATCAACAGAGGACACATACATAACCACTGCCTGAATAAACCACATCTCAGAAACACACACATTCCTCACTTTAACATCATATCGAAATTCAGAAAATACCAGATATTGCACATTTGTCAGAAGCAAAGAAATGTATGTGCATAAATGTCATTAACCAAGCCTGATAAGGAGAAACAGGAGCAGAATCTAATAATTTGTTAGAAATAAAACAAGAAGATATGCAGCATAAACCCCGATCAGAAACAGGTGCACCACGGGGCCTTAGAATAAACAGTGGAAAGGCCACACAGTGTAAGTTGGCAGTTTTCTCTGTGACCTTCATTCTGTCTGTGGGTGGACAGAAGAAACCTTGATACAAGGAGAAATAGGAGAACCCGTGGGCGCGGTGATAATATGAGATTTATAGACATGCTGACTAAATAATGCGTGGTGAACACTAATAGAACTGCAGCATAGTAGTACATATTAATCATAGGTCTGAGGAAATACATGACTGTAGTACTATTAAGCCTGTTTGGACCATAATAACCCCCGGCGGAAAATATCCCACATGTCCTCATCAGGAGTAGTTGAAACATGCAACATCTGTAGATGGACCAACAAGAGAGGCAATACATTGTGAAGATAACCACAGTTTCCTCACACATATTTAGCCTTTTACCTAAATACACATCCAGCTATGTGTCCAGCTGGAGCTCAGCAAACGGGCCACAGAAAAAGACTCTCCTCTTCTCTGCTCCGCACAGGCCCGGTGGCAAAAGACCTCCCACGAACTTCAACTGTTGTTTTAGATCTAGGAGACTTAACAAGCAGGTAAGATCAGCTCCTTTGAATCGTCTAAATTACTTTTCCAAAAAAATGTATGCAGAAGCTGTACAAACCCGAGATGAACTAGAAACAGATCAAGCCCCCCCCCTACAACTTCACCTGGATTCTACTATTTTGGACCTGTTCACAGCTGAAGTCTTTATGTGACTCAACAACAAACTGGATGAGCTGACAGCAGTAGACTAAACTGGCCTCATTCACAGTCAACACCATCACCACCTCAGGGATCTGCCCTCATTCATCTCATCAACAGTCTACAGCTTCTCCTTAATCACCTCCCCTTTTTCTTAAGCTGACCACTTCCTGACACCGAGCTCACTGAGAGGAAATCACTTTTCTTTTCATTTGGTCTCAAAGACTAAGCACACAAACTGTGAAAGGTAAATATTGTTAATTCTAAGGGGGATATGCAGAATCCCAAAATATGGGTTTAATATTTTAGCGGGTTTGGTTTTGGTGACCCACCTTATTAGGCTTGTGTTGAATTTTTCCATTGAATATATCATTTAAATACACATTTAAATATTGAATTACATTTAATCAAATTTGAATATCTGCATGTATTTTAGAGCTGAAGCAGTCAACTATCAGCAAATTCATAAATGCAAATTTATGTTCAATTAATTACAACAAAATAAACTCAGTTTCCTTCCGAGGTTAACATTTGATGGTTTTCATATCATAAATACAATGATTATTTGGAGGTGTTGGTCCAACTAAATGGGACATCTGAGGACCTCAGATGGTTTTGTGGGATGAAAAAGTATGCATTTTTCAGTATAGGTCATCGCAACCTCTGGCACAGCCCTCACAGAGGGGTACCAGCCCAAATACAGAAACAACAAACAAAAATAAACACACTTTCTCAACTGAGAGGCAGTGAGATGAGTCATTCAAACAAATCAACTGGGCCATTGAGGCAAGTGCAGCATCATTTTCAAGAGTTCAAGAAGGCTCATCCACACCATGTACAGAGTCTGGTGTTGAGACTTAGAGAAACTCTGGGCAGGAAGAGCACCACAGTCCTGGGGACCGCACAGTGACCGCATCTGACCAAGATTACATGAGGACCACCTCCTGTGCCATCCTAGAAAGCTCAACCAAGCCAGCAAAGAAAAAGCACCCAACAACCCAAGATGAGCAAGGCCAGCAGATGGATGGCAACCAGGTCCAAGCTTTGAACAGGAAGTGGCCAGCAATGAGAAAATGTTTCTAACGGGGGTGTACCATCATGTTTTCTCAACTCAACTGTATTTATAAGCACATTTTAAAAAAACAGAGATGTCTAAAGTGCTGTACAGTCAATAAAAACATAGGCACATGATTAAAACACAATATTTACATCAAAGGAAAGCAGAAATAAAGAAATGGCCAACAACTCATCCTGCATTAAAAGCCAAGGAATAAAAATTAGTCTTAAGGCGAGATTTAAAAACAGACGGAGTGAGACTGCCCTGACATGAGGGGGCAACTCGTTCCAAAGTTTAGGGGCTGCAACAGAGAAAGCTCGCTCACCCCCTCATGTTTAAAAAAAGACTGTAATTGCACCAGTACAGTCTTTTCTAAAACTTTGGACATGAATGGGAGTTTAGAGATCGGCCTAAAGTTTGAAAGAATGGAGCTGTCCAAGCTGGCTTTTTAAATAAGTGTTTATACCGCCGCTTGTTTAAAGCAGGATGGTACAACACCTGAAGCAAGACTACTGTTTATAATGTTTTGGACGTTAGGTCCAATAGCTTCCCAGACCTCTTTAAAGGCGAGGTGGGACAACGTCTGTGGGACAGACTGCAGGTTTAAGTTTTGCAGTAATTTCCGTTAAACAAGAAAGAGACACAGACTCAAACTGAAGACAGCAGAGCAGGTGATGGAGACAGTCGGGTCGAATGAAGGCAGAGAGATGTTATTCCTGACTTTGGCAATCTTGTCAACAAAAAAGTGCAGAAAGTTTTCACAAGCCCCAGTGGATGCCTCCAGACAAGCAGGCCGGGGGGTAAGGATAGAATGAGGTTTGTGACAATTATTTGAAATAATATCAGAGAACTATTTGGTCTTTGTAGATTCAACAGTTGTCTGATATCTTCTCCAGCTTTCTTTCACCATTTCATAAGACACCTGCAGCTTATCCTACTTCCACTTGCTCTCCTGCACTCACGTCTGGCAGCACGAGTCGTGTCATTCAGCCGGGGTTCTGACTTAGGTTTGTGATGCCTGGTTTTAAGTGGTTTAAGTCGGTATCAGACTGAGTGGCATCTTCAAAAGCAGCGGAGAACTGAGCAGCAGTGGTGGGTTTATCCACACGGCACCGGCGTGGCGGAGCGAACGGTTTAACGTCGTGACAGGGAAGAGTGACCTCGAATAAAACAGGCATGTGATCTGAGAAGACCGCATCACAAATGTCAACATTAAAAACATGTAGACCACACGTTAAAACCAGGTCCAGCGTGTGCCCATGTTCTTGTGAGGGACCAGTTACAGACTTTACAAGATGAAAAGCATGAAGAAGATTTATAAAGTCTTAGCGGAACAACATATCAGCGCACACAGTACCGGGAGAGAAGGACCCAGCTCAAACTATGAAGTTCAGAGCTGGAGAAGGAGGCCGGGGACATTTGCTTGCAATTAAAACTATTCCTAAAAACGGTAGCTACTCCTCCACCTCGACCTGTAGTCTTTTCACGGGAATTAACCTCATAACTCCATCATCCAACAGAGACAGGACTCTAGCTGGAAGCCTGGAGGGGAGGAGTGATGAAATACAGTAGCTGGAGAATGTTGCTGGATAAGAGTCAAAACACTCCCTGAGGGGTTGGGTGCCATGACTCCTTACGCAGGTGAAAGCTACTTCTACTTTAAATGGAAGTCAGATCACATCTCTGATGTCATCAAACCTGATTTTTCGATTCATTTATTTTCTTTCATTTAATAACAGAGTTGCACATCATACTCAACATCCCTTTGAACGCATTTTGGCTCGCCCTTCTTTGAAAACTGCTTTAGCACAGCTACACTGGATTGATTGTGAGCATGAACTGCGCTGGCTCAGGTCCACACTTACCCTATGTTACCTTTAACGCCATTATTTTAAGCAATTTAGATGTGAGGTCATTCCTCTGCTTTAATAATGGTCTGCCGTATGTTCCAGTTGTGCTTGAGCTTCAACTCAAGGACTGATGACCTCATGTCCTCAATCAGGGGTTTCTGGTAGAGAGATGAATTCATATTTCACCAAATCATGTAAAGTCTTCTTGGTCCTGAAGCAGCAAAGTTTAGGGGAGCCTTAACATTCTTTTGGATTAGACATGGTTGGCTCCTTGCTGCTCTACCAAAGACGCCATTTTTGTATCTTGCCATCTTGGTGTCTTACAAATAGTGAAGCCATGAACTATGACTTTTATCAAATAGAGGCCTGCGGTTACTTTGATGATTTCTTTGGATCTTTTATTTCCTGATTGAGCCGTCACTCAATCAATCAATCCTTATTCATGTAGCACTTTGCATACATAAATAAGTAACACAAAGTGCTTTCCTCAAAAAAACTATTTCTCCTTAGCCCCCTATTAGCCCCCCTATTGCCAACCATCCCAATGCAGGACAGAGATAGACGACAGGAAATGGAGCAAATTATGAACTATAAAAACGGGATATAAAATAAAACAATTTTTAAAAATGTCCCCTAACCCCCACATCACCCTCCTCACCAAACCAGGTTGAAACATCTAAATAATGGGACTATAAAAACAGGAACTGTGGGACCCTAACCTCACCAAGGAAAAACTGTCATGAATCTTCCAAAGTGCACTGAGGAAACACTGGAGCCAGTAAAAACAATAAAACTGTAAAAACAGAGACTATTATAAAACTTAAAATAATAAGATTAAAATGTTGAAACATAAACAAAAAATTATAAAAACTGACTAAACTATAACAAAACATAATAAAACATAAAATAATAATACTTAAAAACAGACTAATATGTAGTCCAATAGGCTAACCAACTAAACCATAAATAAATAAATAGATTTAGTTAATAGCCAGACTAAAAAGATAGTTCTTGAGTTTTCTTTTAAAGAGATCAACATTCTCTCTCTGTCACTCTGCTCATGGATGAACTATGGACAGAAGGCCACATCCAGGAAGGTTCACTATTGTTTCAAATCTTTTTCTATTAGGAGATAATGGGTCTCACGGTGGATCTGTACTTCCTAGAGTCTTAGAATTAGCTTGTAACTATTTAAGACTCCTGTATTATATTCACCTTACGCACAATTTCTTTTGATTTTGGCATAGTGTGCTATTGGCGACAGCTGAAAGTCAACTTCCTGCTTTGAAAATTGTCCATTTGAGCGATAATTGATGGACCAGAGCTGGTTGTCATCAGATTTGGGTGTTTATTCCAGCTTCAAGCAGTTATTAATGCCGTTTGCTAGTTTATTGACTTAGTTTGTAGGGGAGTGAACACTTTCACACAGGCCCAGTTGGTATTACATAACCATTTTGGTTCAATGAATTTAAGAGGGCTATCATCTAAATCTCGTATTTTGTATCCTCTCAGGTCGACTTTGGTGAAGTTAAATTTCACATTTTAGTTCTACATTGACGCAGAAACAGAAAGAGCCCTGAGAGGTCCAATACGTTTTCATTACTCATCCGGCAGACAGACATTCAACTGCATCATTACTAATGTTGCTTCTTGCCTGACAAACAAGCCTGTCAGCTTCAAGGCCATGACATTTCAAACACATGAGCTTTCAGATAAATATTTATTTACATTGTTTATGAACGAACAGCAGCCTGCAGAGAGGTATTTTATTTGCCAATGACAGTATAGATTAGAAATGAACAAGCGCTGCAAATACATTTATATAGCAGTACTAACGCGTCATGGTCAGGTAACTTTGACCTCCCAGTAATCCCCAACTGCCTGAAGGCCAACTTCCACCGAACAAACCCATGAGAGGCTTTTAACTTGCTGTGGGACAACAGGCCTGACGAAGTATTTATTTATAAATCAGGGAAGGGAGGGAGGATCACTAACCACTGTCCCTTTGCCTCCGCCAGATTTGTTATGTCATAGGATCTGAGGGATCAGCATCAGCCTCGTCTAGCCAGGGCCAGAATGAGTGGGAGATTCCACACTGCCTGTGCCGAGGGTGCTGTCGAATGAACGCCGCACCTACAGAGCAGTGTGACATTAACTGACCGTTGGAGGGGATCTGTGGCGGGGCCGCAGGCGCCAGCCCAGCAGATGTGGCACCGGTCATGAGTTTGGATACGGTTATAGACACTAAGCAACCAAAAATGACCTCAAACTAAAACCCAGGGTGGTGTTTAAATAAACCCTTTATACCTTATATTTATACTTCCTATTCTCTTTAATAGTCCTACACCAGTATAGTTTGATGAGCAGGTACAGATAAACGTAGTTATTACATTTTGCACATTTTTCCATTGCTTTTCCTTGCAGTTAGGTGGAGGGTTTTTGAAAAGACAGTGTTTAAGTTTGTCATGTGATGGGCGTCAGTTTAAACATTAGTGCCGCGTACAAAAGAGTAGGAGGAAATAAATGCATGACAAAGCAGCCTAAGCTAATAGATAATTAGAATAGTTGTGTTTGCAATTGAAAAATGTTCTCTCTGAAAACAAACATCCCAAGATATGAGTTGAAAATGGCTGAACAACTCCATATATGACATTCTCATAACACACCTCACAATGTCGTGGGCTCTGTTTCAACCACATGGAGCCCAGACACATTCTGGATGTGTCTCTTTTCCTACCACAAGAATATCTATGCCCAATATTGTTCATTTGGAAAAATACAATAAGCTTATAAGCTCCCCCTGGTGAGTAAAATATGAACTATGAAAGTAAAATATGATATTTAAAAGATGGACTTCCTGAAGTCGATTCATATGCATTCAATTTGGACTAAATTGAACTGAAACGCTGGAACGTTTTTCAATATAAAAGCTCCCCCCTAGTGAGTAAAATATGAAATATTAGAGTAAACTGCAATATATCTTACTGCATTCGGGACTGCTGGTTGTGTTACACCTCAGCCTGGGATTTTAAATTTGTTTATTTAAGTATATTTTGGTAATAGTTGCTTCATGTGTTATCCGGTTACACATTTGTGAACAAATCCCAAGGATAATCTTTCTTTGCAGGTGTCTTTCTGTGGTTGTTTTGGGTCAAAGTTGGAGTTTTGCGAGCCCCATAGGGCCATTTTAAGATAGGGGCGTGACAAATTGGGGCTTCTCCGAGAGCGTACGTCCATGATTTGAGGTGAATGTATTTTAGAGTGTGTATTTTTAGTGACCTTTGATTGAATGCAGTGGTCATATCTTTTGTTCGATCATTGGTTTGTTGCTGTCTAGTTCTGCTTTTTTTCCTGCTTTAGTGCTTTGTGTAATTGTTTGAGTACACTGAGTAGTTAGTCGGCAGGCAGGTAAAGAACTTGCTACATGTATGCTCGTCTGTAATTTACTGAGTTCAGTGTTCAAAGACGCCTGGAGGCCGGCACGCCACTGACGACTAGTCACGTTAAGTTAGCCACCTTAGCAGGTAGGGGTTGGTGAGTATCTAGTTTGTTTCCCTGTTTCCTTACACTTTGTTCAGCAAATGAGTTTGCTTTGTTCTGTGGTAACTATTCTCCATATTTGTGGGTCACTCGTGGGTTGCTCCTTTAAATGTCAGGTGTTATTGTACATTAGTGTAGCGTTGGACTACACTGTGACCATTTTGGGACTGTCGTTTGTGATGCCCCTCAGCCAGGGGTTTTTAACTGTTAATTTAGTACATTGGTAATATTTGTTTATTGTATCATTTGTTCATTTGTTAATAAATCCCAAGGATTCGGTTCTTAGAGGTGCTTTTCTGTGGTTGTTTTGGGTCAGAGTTGGAGTATTGTTGGACGTATAGGGCCATTTTTTAAGTCTGTGGCGTAGCACTCCTCGAGTCGATTCATATGCACTGAATATGGAGTAAATACGATCATTCATTCATTTTCCATAACAGTTTATCCTGTTCAGGGTCACGAGGGATGGAGCCTAATTATGGCCCAATAATCCATATCTTCCTCGCACCCCGATTCCATAATCTCCCCAACTTTTCGGGGATATAAATGACAAGGCAGCCACAGACCGAGGTGAGATTTCATCAGGTCAGAAGCATCATGCTGGCTGTACCTGGGTGCAGGTGCAGAGTCTCATTGTTGCAGAAGTCGGTGAAGCAACAGTTCCTCTTGGAGACATTTCGGGAACTGTAGCAGAAGACCTGGCCCTTCATCTCCGAGGGCGACAGGCAGGACTTCACCGTCTCCTCCTTCCCATCTATCAGCATCACGGAGTTCCAGCAGGCCCCGTCTGCGGTGGTCTCACAGGTGTGATTGGCACACAGCTGGCACACACACCTAAGACCTGAAACACATCGCATTACTCAAGCCGATTATATAAATACTGTATGTCCCTCATGGTCCTTTTTTCCTGTAAACAGCAGTTAAATCATTGATTTTTGAAATCACTGAGGGAGAGAAAGTCACTAAACAAATAGCGTCAGTCACAAACTGTCTCTGCCAGGGGTCTTTAACTCTTTAGGGGCAGTATTCTCTGATTATGTAAGGACGGCCATGCTGGTCAGCGGCTGGAGGTGGAGGTAGCAGAGTAATAATGCCGCTTAGTTTAACAACCAGATAATCTCCTGCTCTACTTGGAGCTGCTGTCATGCTCTGTTTGATAAGACTGTGAGTGATTGATAAGCAAGGCCGCACTACTTGATCACTGTAGAAGTGTATTAAATACAACATTGAATTCAATATTATTTAATAGATGCGAGACTCAAAAACTCTCATGACTCTTAACTCACAAGTCTGTATGTATGTGCACACATTTTATAACTATTATCTACATGTTTTAATGACATTTGGCCAGAACAACCTGAACCTTTCTTAGGAAAGTCAAAGTTCATGCTTCTAACATAAGTGACCCTGACTTTTGTAACGGAATTTGTCATTTAAATGCACTTGATCCGATACCTGGATCCAATGACTCAGTTTTAACTCAGGAGAAATTATGTAGGATGTAAAATAGATCAGGTAAAGCAAATTACCCCTATGTATGTATATATACATATATATCTACCAAGGGGGAATCAACCCCTTGGCAAATATATGTATTGTGGCATTTAGCTTTTATGGTATTTTGTCCTTCATTTTTTTTTTTTTTTTTTTAATCATTTAATCAGCTTGATGGTCTTTTGACTGTATTTTGATTTAGTTGGACATATTCTTGTTCTGATTTTCATAATATATATCAAAATTGTAACTTTTTTTATTTGAATAAACAGCACAAAAAATAGAACACCGTTAATAAAAACTGAGTTGTTCTATGTACAATTTTTCAAAATATGGTTCATTGCAAAACAGGACATGATGTTAAAGCCGTAGGATTGTAAAATAGTTTCTAAATTTAATTTTATTAACAAAAAACAAAGATAAAAGAATAAAGATAAAGCTACATAAGGAACTTTTCATATAGCATTTAAAAGGTTTCTTATGTGCTAAAACATGGACGATCTCAAGATATGCCATTTCGCAATCAAGTCAGGAGGACGATTTAAGGTCTTTCTAAAGGCTTTCATGTAAAAAAATGTGGAATTTATGCAAAAAATGTAAAACACAAGGATGTTCATACAAAAAGATAACAGGAAGGAGCCGAGGTACGATCCCTGATTCATGCTGCAGTGAAACCTCCTTCATGAACAGAGGTGAAGAGAGACATTTGACGGTTGCCCCTGAAATACCTAAATACTGCTGCAGCTCATGAACTTTGTTCTATTTCTCAATTTAACATGTCAAATGAAAGACAAAAACAACAGTAGCAATGTGCTAATCCGAGTACTATCTAACTCCCCCATCCTGTTTCTTTGTACACTTAGAGCAGTTACAGAATGCAATATTTGTCAAAGTTTACATTGAATATACTGAGGATGGCTTTAAGGTTTATTTGATTTAAATAGTTAGTTTCCCAAATATTTGCTAAAAGCAAATGCCGTTAAAAATGTGCTTGCTATGCCGTACTATATGTACTATGCAAACTGACATAGGCCTGTCAGCCAGCATACTGCTGTGGTGAGATAGTCATTACTTTTTGTATAGGGCAGAATATCACCAATATATATATATATATATATATATATATATATATATCACCAGTTTTTAAAGCGCTTTGCTAAGCAACAAAATCCTCAGGTGAAAAAAAGAGATCAGGACTGAAATATCAAATATGACAAAAATCTGTCTGTCGGAGCAAACCTGGGAGTTACCGGGCAACAACTTTTTCAATGACACACTTATTCTATTAAGTTTCCACTCTGCTCCGCTGATGATGGTTTTCAAAAGTTAGTCTTTCAAAAGACAGTTTAAAGCAGACGAATGACTGAGAATTGAGTTTATGTGCCTCTTCAATGAAGTATGGTCTTACAGAAGTAATCTATTTCATATTTGGATTAGAATTTTCCCAAATGTTTAAGAGACAAAAGGGAGAGCTTGACCATAAACAACCAGAGCCATTAAAAACTAGTCTTTTTTAAAAATGCTGGAAAAATCTAATAGATAAACCTTAGTCCTATTTATTGCTCATATCTTTGCCTTTCATTTATTTTTAGAAGGGAAAGTCCTTGGATCCTTTCGACTTACAGTCAAATATGGTGGTGCAATAAATTACAGCAACTGCCACCTTTATAGATTCTTTAACTCGTATTCCTGCATAACCTCCATCTCACCGCTGCATTCCCATTTTTTCTGCTCCCATGTTGATGGAACGGAGCAGGTGTGCAGCCTTCACCATGAATTCACTTCATCATATTGTGACATAATTAATGAGTCCCAACAGACACAACTAACTGGGTCTGAATGATTGTGGCGGGAGCAGCGTTCACAACAAAACGGTCTCACAAATAGTTTCATCCAATTAGAGACTTGACTGGAAGTTACTTGTAACAATACACCAATCAGCCATAACATTAACATCATCTGCTTCACATAGAGGCAGCAAGCTCTACGGAGCATTGTGCGTTCTGATATCTTTCTATCAGAACCAGAATTACAATTTTCAGCAATATGTGCTACAGTAGCTCCTCAGCATGTGGTTGACTTCTCTACACATGTGCATCTGTTAGCCATGGGTGCCCACGATGACCCTGTAGTCAGTTCACCAGTTGTCCACCCATACATGACCTGCAGTTCTGGAGATACTCTGACCCATTTCCAGCAGTCATCACAGTCTGGTCTGTCAAAGCCACTCAGAACATCTCTTACTTGGAAATAGTAGCCTAGATAAGGTTTTTATGCACTTTGGATAGCCTCTCTTTGCATTTAGAGCAACCACTGAAATAAATACTATGAATAATTTTTACTCTTCTACTTTAACACTTTTGTACCACACAGTAGATTCGTGCAGCACGACATTGTTCTGTGTATTTGAGTCATCCCTGGGTAGCAATGGCCAAATTGGGGTCAGGGGTCTTGCAAAAAAGACCCAATGACATAAAGAATGTAGCAGCAGTCCCAGAATCCAACAGATCTTTAGATTGTTGACTGACTTTTCTTTTTTTTCTATATTCTAAAATTTAAAAGGTTTTTTATTGGAAATATTTACACAAAACAATTACGCAACAATAAGAAAATATTAATAAAATATTGGTAATAAAATATTTATACATAATAATATCATATAGTCATTTAAAAAGCACATAAAATATGCAGTATGTCTGTTTGGTTTTTTTGCATAACTATGCATCAAGTGAACCAACAGTTTGCAATCTCACCATGAACCGGAAGCACCACGTGATTAATAACTTTAACGGTTAGAGTTGGCCCGTGTGAGAATCGGCCCGGGTCTCCGTACTGTACCTGCAGTCAGCTGGGCGACAGACAGAAGGATCACCGCAGCCTGGAGGCTCAGCTTCCTGGAAAAAGTCATGGCCAGAGCGTCATCTGCTCCGTCTGCGACGCACCTCCACGCAGATCTTCTCCAGAGATCTCTACATGACGCTCGGCTCCGTCCGACTCACACTGCACACGAACGCCTGAGAAGAAATGCTGGGATGGAGCAGCGGAGGGCGATGAGAGGTTTTTGCTCCGCCTCTGTTGACTGGGATTAAGAGGATTAGAGCTGCAGACCTCCGGTAGAGACATGTGAATGAGAGCCAGAGAGGGAAAGTGTGCAGCTGCAGCAGCAGCAGCAGCAGAACATCCAGGAAGCTCCAGAGGAGCAACCTTCTGCCTGCTGCTCAATATCAACATGTCATCAGTATCAGTTGTGAAAGGAAACCAGACCAAACTTTACTCCAAATAGAACTCACACCTGTATATGAAAATTCTAAGCAAAACTATAGGTATATGAATATTACCGGTCGGTTACCAAACACTGGGTCGTGGCCCACCTATGGGTCGTAAAGGATTTTATTTGGGTCACCAAATCATTTTGCTGAATTTCTCCAATATTTCAGATTTTTTTCTGCAGCACACTCTAAAAAGATTCAATACATTTACTTAAACCAAATGTAATTAATATATATGTGCCAGGCCTTTGAACCAATAAGAAACCATTCCTCTTTAAATGAATATTTTATAGGATATAATTTAGACCAAATTTCTGATCTCATCGTTGAAATGCTGCACCTTGTCACACTTTGGCATTTTCAGTATTTTTATCCTTCACATTTTGAAAATCAATCCGCTTCATTGTCTTATTTTTACTTAAATACAGAGATTTTTCTTTTCTTTTACTGGAATCTCGTAATCCTCTTCTTTTGGCCGCTCCATTTAGGGGTCGCCACAGCGGATCATTTGTTTCCATCTTGCACTGTCCTCTGTCACACCAACCAACTGCATGTCCTCTCTCAGTTAGTTTGTCCTAGATTAGTTAACTACAATGTGCTCTGTCACATACAGGTCCTTGTATGTGACAGTGCACGACCAATAAATAACCAGGACTCGTCTTCAATCATGGGAAGTGTTTTTTTTAAAAACATAATTCAGCATTAATGTTGTTCCAAACGTAATTTAATAGGTTTGATCCGACTGATTCCACTCTAGTAAAATGATCCTATTAACTGAAGTTGATCTAATCTAAATATACAATGCTCAAAATATTAAGGAAAGGCTTATAACACAGAGTCAGGTATACTTCTGGTATATCATTCTGTCCAGTTAGGAAGCATAGGTGATTGTGAATCACTTTCACTTGCTTTGGTTCAAATTAAAAGTAATAACAGGTAGACAGGAGAGGCAACAGCAAGGCAACACCCAAAAAGGTTCTGATTCTGCAAGGGATGACCACAGACCATTTCTCTCAACATCCTTCCTGACTGATTGTTCTCTAGTTTTACATATTGATAGTGTCTTCGCCACTACTGGTAGCATGATGTGGTATCTTCAGCACATTCAGGTTACACAGGCTCCTCCAGGATATGTATCCGTATGAGCTGCTGCCAGAAGGTTTCAGCAGCTCCCAGAAGAGTCAAGGACATGGAGGCGACGCCAGGAGACAGGCTGTTACACAAAGAGAGCTTGACATGGAAGTTAAGGGCAACAACCCGCCAGCACGACCAGTATCTATCTAAAAAAGAATTCCACCCATTTAATAATGTGGAAATACTTTCCATGATTTAATTAAGTTAATCCTATGAATACCTGTTGAGTATCAACAGTGACTGAAAGTTCCCTGTGACTGAAAGTTTCCACGCAGCTTGCAATGAGGGTGGACACAAAACAAGACAAACAAACACAGAAAACTCGGTCGTATTAGTTCACTGAATCTTGTAAAAGTTCACTTGTTGAATTTCATTCAAGTCATCCATGATTTAATCAGGTTTGTCTTGGAAACATTACATTATTTTATACCAATTGAATTTTGCATGTTACATTTAGTAAAAGTTACAGCATATCAATTTCCTTTTTCTTAATGTACCTAGCTGAGTTTTATGAACCCAGTATCGGATAGTGAAAATGAAGGTACAATGACAGTGGGTAATAATAATAATAAATTTAATTTATAACGCACTTTACATTTGGATAAAATCTCAAAGTGCTACAAAGTAAAAGCAGATAAAAGCATCAATAAAAAATAAAATAACTACTATATAAAAACATTACCAAAAAGCAGCAATGTTAATTACAGTTATAAGTTCTGCTAAAAAGGAAAGTTTTAAGTCCTTTTTAAATGTGTCAGTCGTCTGTGGAGCCCTCAGATGGTGAGGGAGGGCATTCCACAGACGAGGGGCAGCAGAACAGAAGGCCCGATCACCCATGGTGCTGAGCTTAGTCCGGGGAAGGAGGAGGCGGTATGAGTGGGTAGAA
>VRLP01003684.1:0-60378 GCA_009660295.1 Lophius piscatorius | reverse complement strand
ATTACAGACAAGCTCCAGGTCACCTGATGAGAACCACTTCTGTTAGCAACTCACAACAACGTAAACATCGTTGTAAATGTGTTGTTATTGGCTTCATCGCAAAGGTATCCGTTTTATTTGGTTTACATTTACACGCGCAATTGAAGATTTTTTTCCAACTTTATTTATGTAGCTTTAAAAAACAAATGTTTAAAGTTTGGCGACGACTCAGGGGACAACATGACAAGACAAAGAAAAAAATACCAAGAGGCCAAACAAATATAAGACAGTTAAAATATTTAAAGACAAGAGGACAAAATAACACGAGATAATGTCCAATAAATATAATAGTAATGAAGGGGAGTGCTAAAATCAACTTAAGACGAAAAGGCCTGAAAATGATCAAAGAACATGAAGGAACAGTGATAAACAGTGATAGTGAAAGTAAACAAGGACATCTCAATAACGATATAGAAGAAATAGATCATAATTTCCCGACAAGATGATAATGAAAGGATTTTTCACCATTTCATAATCAGGTTTTAGAATTCTGTTTGTATGCCAAAACATTAAGAATATGTGAAATAAGAAAGAGACGCGGTGCCAGGATTTCACCTTTATGTGTGACTTTAAATTCTAAAAGTTAATGTTTGCCCTTTATGGTGGTTCACAACTGAAATGTCTGATATATCATATACATCATCCTATTTACACATTTATTGTTGTGGGTTATGCTGAACAATACATCCATCCGTTTTGGAATAATAACAATTTAATTGTGGATTATTAGATCTTCACTTTTGTAGACAGATTGATTGATTGACTGCTGAACTACATTAACTTTAATCAAGAGAGAGCAGAGCACTGAGCTGTCAATCATTGTAATTCTCGTCAGAAACCATTCATTTTCAAAGCAATATGAAGAAGTGAGGCTGGGAATTTAAGCTCTATTCCCAGTCTGGTCTACAAGACTTTGGCGGTTCTTTCACTCTTAATAGTGAACATTAGCATCTCTGGAATCAAATGAATGTGATATAAAATGATTGCACATAGATCAGACACATAACTGACCAGTTACTGGTTCTAATGTTATGGCTAATTGTTCTACACTAGAAAATGACGTTGTTGGAAGGTATTTATGTGCATGTTGTCCCACACTACAGCGGTAATCTACGATATCGGACGTATATATTTTTCATTTTTACCATCATCTCCAGTAGATCTACCTGAAGACTGACAGTCGCTACCAGACGCACCACAAGATCCCTCCTGGAACTGATGAGACTCCAGTACTACTGGTTTAATGATATAAAGATGTCAGATTAGCTCACAAACCTACGGATCCAACCTACGAACGGTGAGATACATGGAACAAAGTAAAAGGGGCTGCTGTGATTGGTCCAGACGTCACAAACGATACCAGCTTTATGAATGTTAATGTTAAGACAGCAGGACATTCATTATAGTATAAATTGATTATTTAAATGTTAATTCAAACAATTAAAATTTAAAGTTATCTATGATGGGTCAGCTGCACAAATAACACCACATCTATTTTGAGAAAAATGTGTTTTCTGTTTTTGCGGCTCTGTGTTGTCGTCTAAAACTGACCCGCCTGAATTCCTTTGTTGACCAGTTTCACAGCCTTCTTGCCGACCAGAGTCCTGGAGGGGCCGTGGAGTGACGGGACGGCGTAAGAGCTTCTGGATGATGCAGGATGAGACGCGACCTGAATGATGACATGAGAAACAACAACGATAGGATGACAAATGAATAACAGCGGTTTTACTCTACGGGTCCAGACGTTGTGCATACCGGCTCACAGTCAAACTTTACTGGGAGACTTTTTAGAACAGTTATCTTTATGTTATTAATAACATTTTTCTTTTCCTAATATGACAAAATATCTGCTAACTAGAGATGTTTGTGGATATTTTAAATTTCACAGCCATGACATTGAGATACTGAATGATTTTTGTCTTTGTTGAGATTTTGGGTAATTCCAGACCAAGCTCTGAACCGAGGTTTTGGATTTTGCGACATTTTTTACTTTTGATTTGCTTGGTTTCACGTTGTAATTTTGCAAATGCAATAAAGAAATATTAATGACATACCTACATAATTTTGTCACATGACTTTAGTGGGCTTCATCTAACTCTACTTTATCTCAACGGACATTCATCTGATGTGATTCCGTTGGGAATTTTGGTGGATGTGGTTAAAAACGAATGAACAGATTAACGCCGTTGCCATTGTACAATTATGTATCATTCTAACATCACTACCAGCGGCACAAACTTCACACGCAATACTCTGGACCGCTTTCTGGCATGTCATCTGTCGCGCCCGGTAGACGCACTTGATGTTGAAGCTGGAGAAAAACTCCAACATCCTTCATGAGAGAGTTTGATGGTTGAGGACCCAGGATGCTGCCCAGGTCGTCCTGAATATCAAAAAAGGTCCTTCTGCATGATCTGGACCACGAGCGGATATGCTGTGCTACAGAGAGTGCTTCATTTATCCCGTCTATTCAGGCCCTCAGTGGATTTACTTTCAGGCTTAGCCTTTGCAGAACACAGCTGGATCTATGGTGGCATCATTTGTGTTAATGTCATGTTTTCCTCATCAAATGATATTTAATAAAAAAATTAAAAAAACATTATTAATGTTGACAATATTTCATTGATTGAAATGTGCAGCTTTCTGAGTGTTTTGCTTGTCTCAAATTAAACATCCTGCTTAAACGTCACTGAGATTCACTGTTAGGAGAGGCATGTATGAAGTTGGACTCACTGTGGATTCGTCAGTGATGGTGATCTCCACCTGTTGGACGACTGGATGCAGATCATTGGTTCTTTCTCTCCTCTGCTCCCTCCCATCTCTCTGCTTGTCAATGGATTGGTACAGTTTGCTGAGGCTGGTGCCCATTTTCAGATGCTGGACTCTGTGGGCGCCAAAGACTCGGACCAGCCGGTCCGTGTCCACAGTGGACATGGAGCCAGACGTGGTAGACAATGTCTCTGACTGGTGTCTGTCTGCAGGACAGAAGTGTGGGCTCTGGGAGGAGTCGTGAGAGAAGCCGGAGGTGAAGGAGTCCTCTTCTGCTGGATGAGATGTCTCCTCAGCCTGTAACCTCTGTGTCCAGACCTGATGAGGGACTGGACGCTTACCTTCAACCGGTCCCTCTCCGACTCCACTCTGCGTTTGTCTGGCTTCAAAAACTACACCATTCCTCACATCCTTCATATGCTTTTTTCTTCCAATCCTGGTCGCATCTTCTCCCTTTTTTCCTGGCTTCTCCTCTGCCTCCGAAATCAAAGAGTCTTTGGCGCCATGGATGAGATGAGACAGGCGCTCCAGCCTCTCCAGCAGCGAAGCCTCTCTATCACTGGTCGGCCTGGTCTCCTCGAGGCTCTGCTGAGCACAGAACCTCTGCCACAGCTGGTCTAGAGTGCTGCTGCTCTGCTGGACTGTGGGGTGAGGGAGGTCACACTCCCTCCTCTCCTGGTCTCGCTCCCTTCTTGCCTTAGGGACAGGGCTTTGACGGCTCACTTTGTCATATTTTGTTTCCACACGAATGGGCTGAAATGTGTCCCGAGTGGGCTCCGGCTGCTCAGAACCGATGAACTTCACTGGGCTGGTCCCCTGGTCTCTCTTGGAGGCTCCTTGGTTCCTAGATAAAGGCGCTCTGGTGAAAGCAACAGCCACCTGAGTCGACTGCTTCGGCGCTGGACTCTGACTCACACTGGTTTGTGAAGCAGCTGAAACGGAGGTACCTGTAAAGAGGGGGACCATTTGAATAGAGTGGATTTACTCCAAATAATATTACTAATTGTGTCGCATAAGTGCAAACAATCAGGAAAAACAAAACAAAAGCAAGGATTACAGCAGTGGTTGACACTCAAACACTGAGTAATAAACAGTTTTAGGGTCATTACTATCACAGTAATTACATTGAACATGTAACTGTAATGTACAACATACTTCCTCACATCCTACAATCCCGCGGTTTCATAGATTGTTCGTGAAGCGCTGAAACAGAATTCAGTTTCCGTCTCTTCAGTGGAGAACGACAACTGTCTGCAAGTTGTCAGATAAAGTTTCTGCATTCAAAAACTTTGGGGTTATTGAGGGGACAGGACTTTATTTGCCATGCTCCAAACATTAGCTGGGAGAGACTGATGCTGGACCCCCTTTTCACAGCCGGGGCCCAGTCACCTGGCTTTGTTGTTTAACAGAATTCGAGCGTTACTTCCCGACTGCAGGTGACCCGTAAGGTGCAAATATGTGGATTTGGATTTGTGTCTCTTCAAATCATCATTCACGTCAGTATGAGAAGAAGATCCACTCATAATATGAGTTATTTGAATAAGCTCGACTGATCTCAGCAAAGGTTTTCTGCAACAAATGTAATGAAAACTAAATGGTGGAACATTCCTGACAGTCATGGGATATATTAAGCAGCTGTCAAAAATGTTGTCCTAAAGTAGATGTGTCTGAAGTAGGAAAAATTTGTCAAGCATAAGGACCTCAGTGACTTTGACACGAGTCAAACCGTGATAGTTTGGTGAACCAGCGACGGGGTCTGTTCCCATACAATAGCTATCGTGGCAGAAATGACTGAAAAACTGAATGCTGCTGCTGAAAGGAAGGCGCCACAGTGCATCGGAGTTGTTTAGGTGGCAAAAATGAGACCTACGCCCTATTAGGGCAGATGTCGCCAAAATTTTCCATGCAAAACTGGTTCCTATCAATATTAAGTTGGTCTGTGATGCAAAAACAGTCAAGGAACCCTGGATTACCTTCTTGCATGCAGTAAACAGAACTAATAATATAAATACTTTTATTGTGAAGTCTTTAGAAATAACTCTCCACTCTACACACACACACGAATACAGTGCTGTCCCTTTGACCCAAGACCATTCGTCTAATCAAATAGAATATTCCTGTGATGGTAAAATTCTCAAAAGTAAAGGTGGTGAATATTTATGCCGTGTGTTCCCCTCACCTCTGTGTTCGGACTTGTTCATGTTGAACGCTGCTGATTTCTGTCTCTTGCTGTAGATTCCCTCTGTGTGTCGGATGGTGACTCCTCGGTCTAACCCAGGGTCTCCATGTCCAAGGACCTCACTGCTGAAGCGTGGAGGCACTGCGTCATCTGAACCTGGTCACAGTTCAAAAGTGGTTTGTCACCTCATGACGACTGATATATATAGAGAAAGTAACAGACATATAACACAGATTTCTCATTTTCAACCTATAATGAAAAGAGAATGTTCAAAACAACTCCCCAGTCCTCCTCCCTTCTCCCTCTGTCCCTCTCTGGGGACCCCTCCCCTGCCTTTGTCTTACTCTACCCCTAAACATGAATAATCAATGCTCTGCTTGGTGTGTGTTACAATAGACCAGCTGCTGCCTGAACGGACCCAGGGGAAAGGAGAGCTCCTTAATTCATCTCAGATTCAACTTTTTGAATGCAATATACATATATAAGTATATATTTATATATCTTGGCCATTTAATTGTAGGTTTGTAAACAAGTTTACACAAAACTACACTACAAGATTACACAAAACTACTGAATGGATTTCCATGAAACAGGATTTTCATTTCACTCTTTAACATTTCAAAGAATTTTCTTTGTTTTCTCATGGAATATTGACGAGATCTTGATAGGGGAAAAAAAAACTTAATGCACATTTAAAATAATCATTTCTATCCACCAGATATCATTTTTTTATTATGTAAAGTAGTCTGTCCAGTTTGAAATAAATGTTTGATGACAGATACACCTTACCAAATATGAAAAATATATTATTCACTCCCCTGACTCCCTGTCAGATTAGGAAGCCCCACACTAAACTCCTATTTAAGTCAACAGCAATTAGAAAGTCATAGAGAGGAGGTGCAGGTGTACTAGTTTCCTTGGGTTAATTCAGTTTTTGAATTTTCAGTTGCATTCATTCATTCAACTGCGTGCATTTTTGTATACTTAAGTCAAGTTAATGCATCTGAGAAGAAAATGAAACTGTAAACCGATCACACTGACCTGATACATCGACACAAGCGCTGGAATGAACTCTAACTCTAACAGAGTGAGTTAGGCAATATCCGTGTGTCCGCCAATCAGACAGCGATGGCCGTGATGGCGATGCAGTGGATGATCCTTCATGTTTATGAAGTTTCTTATGTGTGTTAATATATTTGAACGTACCTGTGTGGGTGCTCTCCATGGTGGTGTCAGACGGCTCACTGGAGGAGGAGTCAGCTTCTGTTATGGGGATGTAGAAGAGCTCCTCACTGCCGTGGGGTTTATAAGGCAACAGAACAGGCACCGCTGTCAAATGAGATAAAGATCATTTAATAATAAAGCCATGTTTACATAAATGTTTTTACCATCTAATTCTGCAGAGAATGCAGTATCAGTATTTTTGCAGCCATGACATGAGCTTATTGTTTTTAAATCCCTGCCCTGTCCCTGCCTCTCCCAGCTTCAACTTGGACTTTAGGTTGATGATAAAAAACACAAGTAGACTTTCACATTTTGTTCTCATCTTATACCCTGGCTAGATCACCGCCAACATTTATAACAAGACAAAAAGCATCTATTTTCACTCACATTTTAATTATAAAACTATTTTGTTAAAGACATAAAAATAACATAAGTCTTTAGCATATACTGTTATATTTATATTACACATGTAAATCTCACAGCAAGCCTACCTGGTGATCCAGTGTTTAATAGTCTTTGTGACACCAGAACACTGTGACCCGGAGAAAAGGACTGTGTGGGTCCGGCGGTTATCTTTCCATGAGGCACAGAGGTTTTGGAAAGGGTGGAGGTCCCTGTTCTTTTAGGTTCTCTGCGCTCATTTGACTCTAGTGGACTGGACAGCCCAACACCTTCATCTGGACTGACGGTAGCAGAAGAGGAGTGTCTGAGGGGCACGTATTCTTTATGTGGCGCCGCCGTAGCAGCCTCAGCATGACAGTTGGTGGCTTTAGGGGACAGAGTGAGGTGGACATGTGAGACGTGACAGGTCCTGGCTGGAGATTCAGGGTTGGATGAACCGGTAGCCTGACCAGCTTTGTGACCGACACCAACAATAGAATCCTCTCGTCTGAAAGGCTGTATGTTGTTGTTAGCCTTTACATCCTCTCCAGCTAAAGGCAGAGAGAGTGGAGGAGGTTCTTCAAACTGCCCTCCTCCAGTGCCGTGCCTCCTCCACCCCTGTGGTGCTGACTGAGAAGTCCTGTTTTGGTTGCTGGGGTAGAAAGTACTGCTTGACTCAAACACAGGTGATGGCTCTGTGCTTGTCTCGTCTGTGGTGGCGGATGACCACGGGTTTACTACAGGGTCTTGAACAGCTCCTGTTGAGAGGTCTGTCAGGTGGAGCAGCTCAGGTACTGGACTGACGGGAGGTGCAGGTGATATGGAGGGAGAAGGAGAGGTTGAACGCCTGCGAGTGGCGATGGTAATAGATGTGAGGGGCCGAGGGTTTGTTCTGGTGAGGGTTACCCCTTCTCTGGCAGCGATCTCACGTATCCGAGCTTCTAGAGCCGAGAGAGTAGAGTTCTGAGGCTGTAAACCGGAGTCAGACAGATCTGAGCCGACACACTGGGATGACAGGTTGTTAACAGCACCAAGGGTGGTAAATGTCTCGGCCTGCTGAAGCAGATCCTTGCCGCTCTGGACTCTAAAGCTGGACGATGAACTGCTCACTGTATCAGTGCTCCCCTGACTCTGAAGTAGAAAAAGAAAAAAACATGGTTCTCATGAATTCATCCACCAAACAGATGCTAAATTGAAGGAGAAACCAGTTTAAACTTGAAACTGGGACCTGATTCATTTGATTTCAAACTGAACTTGTATTTGTTGACACACCATGCTTCCAACACACCATTTACCTCAAGCATGAGACCTGTGCTGTCCAGAAGTTGAAGGCAGACATCAAAATGAAACCATTATTACTATTTTTTTTAATTTACATGTCTTATAAGAAAAATGTACGACAAAGTATGTATCTTAACTTACGACTTAGGACTTAAAAATTACACCCAGCGCTCAATTTGCCCGATAGAGAGTGGATAGAGTGAATTTTTATTTTTGTATGAGCTGTTTGTTGAAGTATTCCTCTAAATATTAAGATTTTAAAATCATGACTAATTGCTGTGTGTAGTGTTGAAGAACTCCGAGTGCTTTACCTTCAGAGGGTTTTTTAACAGAAGCTCTCTCTTGATTTCTTCAATCCGAATTCTGTCTTCGCTGTCCAACTCCAGAGGCTCACACTGCTGCCCCGATACCTTCAGCTTAATCCACTCTGCCAAACACAGACAGTCATGTTAGTTCAAATGAATGATTCTAAGACAGTATGCCTGTATATACATGGAGGAGCAGGAGGCCAAAGCAATGCTGGTGTGCCTGAATGACCAAAGACACTCAATGTACTGATACAAGGAGGGCTGTGTTTGAAGTCACGCTGTAAGAGTTTCTTTATAATCTGGATCTGGATTTATTACCATAGAAAAGGAATCACTCAAGATTTTGGTGTAAAATTCAAGCAAAAATTCTCACCAATGGCTTTGCCCTCCTCCTGGTCTGTGGTGCTGGGTGTACTGGACACTATGGTGGTGGGAGATTCACTCTGCAGTAACGTGGCCACTCTGACTGCCAGTGAGCTTTCACTGCTCCCATCACTCATCGCTGTTTGATCCGTGTCCATGAGGATGAGTGAGGAGGAGCTGCTCTGTACCGGCTCTTCCACAGAAATCTGTCCTTCCTCCTCTGTGACGGCGGTCATATCCGTGGGAGTGGAGGCAAACTGATGTGTACTCACAGCTGGTGGAGACCTGATGACTGGTGGCTGAGAAGGGATCATGTTATCAGGAGGAGCAGCACTGCAGCCCTCAGGTTCTGCACGACGGGCTGGTTGCGTGTGAACAAAGGACGACCCTGCTCCTCTAACAACAGTGCGATCTCGCCTTCCGTGTGAATCTGAGGCCTCTGCAGAGATAAGAGGTTGCCTGGGTGAATTATAAGGCTGCCCTGATGAAGTCATACTCTCTCGACCAATAGAGCTTTCTCTCAGTTTCTCAGAGGTTAGCACAGAATCGGATGAGAACCTAGCCAGCAGTAAAGAGGTTTGAGTTCTGGGATCTCCAGTTAACGAGGAGGAGGAGGAGGAGTGATGGAGTCTGCTGGTTTTCTTTCTCAGTGACTGGGATATATCCTCATCAGAGAGCAAACAAGGTGCTGGGTAAGTCACAGAGGTATCATCAGATAGCAAGTGAGTGTGTTGTGTGCCGATCTTCATCAAGGCCTTGGGGCTTGCAAAAGTTTCTGCACTTTGCTCCATGGTACAACTCGTTTGCAACGTTGACGCCACGTCTCTCTCCTCAGACTGGGCCTCAGTGGCTCGCAGGATATCTGGGTCAAGCCTGTCTCCTTGCTCTATGGTATTCCTGGTGCTATCTAAGCTGATGTCCCTCTGCTGTTGCAGGGTGGTCTGCAAAGTGGAAGAATGAGAGTTTTCATCGGGCAAGGAGAAAGGTGCGTTCGGTCTGCGAGGTCTCGGAGTAGCTTCCGAATCTGAAGAAGAAGCTCTCAAAGTCCCCAATGGGACCGATGCAGCTGGACCAAGACTGTCCATGCTGAATGGTATGGACATGGTGGAATCTGCGGACACAATGCTGGACCTGGAATACTCTCCTTTACCGGGACTTCCACCTGAAAATACAGTAAGTGTGAGTATTCTTTCCATAAACCACCACGATTCATTAAGGTAAGAAAGGTTTGTTTACAAATAAGGACATTTCTTATCATGGAAATTTCTTAAATGTGGAGTGAAGACATTGTTCTGAAAAACCATTCCAAGCACATCTTTGAAAAAAACCTCCTGATTTTGCATTCTATCAGAAATTGAAATAAACAAATTATTTTACTACATTTCATGACGACACTCCTAGATCTTTGATGGATAACCCAGAAGCTCAACCGGTTTGTTGGATGGTTAAATCATGACAAATGTTGCTTTTCAATTAGTTAGTTATGAAGAAAACATTACTAAAGCAGGTATTTCATTCTCGTCTCTGTGAGCCGGAAAACACCTGAGCACAAAGCCATGTTTAGCACGCGTGCTGTCAGAGTTGAGAGAGTGAGTGTTCAGCGGTGAACCAGCACATAGCGCAGAGATCTATGAGGAACAAATGACTTAAACTAAGCAGAGACATTGTTATTATTTGTGTGTTGTTGTTGTTGTTTTTTTAGCACAGAATAAATCGTTTTCTTTCTCATGTTAGGTTATTCCTTGCTCAAATCTTCAAAATCGAATTTATGCTCTTGCAAAAACAATTGGTCTATGCACTGAAAGTCCCACTGCTGCTCTGGAATGAGACAAAAAAAAAAAATCGTCTTTAATTATAAATGAATAGTAAAATAAATGTTCTGAATTTATGTATGGAGAATAAAACATTTTGACCACTTGTGTTTATAATGTCTATATTATCCTTGACTATTGTCTCTCTTTACGTCGATTATTATTCACACAGCAAAATTCAATCGGGTTTAAACATGTTTGAATGCTTTCCACGGCAAATATTGTTATATGTGCTTAATTAATTACAAAGCATGGAACTAATTATATTATTTTCCCAAGATGCATAAATATGAAGGGACCCCTTAGAAAATTCCCGATTTTTAATTATATACTCATCAAATACAAAGTCCCTCATTATATTTGATTAGTTTGAATCTTTGTACAAACCTTTAATAAAACCCTTAAAAAATATATTAAGTATTAATGATTAAAAGGTGAGTTTTACCTGGTGGAGGCTTTTTTTTTAACAATCTAAGACGTAAAATTGAAACGTTTAAAACAAATTGAATTACAAACCAGCAGCTAGGAGGACTAAGATACTTTCATAAAACCACAAAAAAAAAGAACCTGCAAAAAGGCTTCAGCCAGTAGAACACAATTGGCACACCTGTCATTTTGCCTTCTGCTTTTCTTTGTTTACAATGTCTGGTTTAAGGTACCTTCAGAAGGCTGGGTGCTCTTGGCTGGGGTTCCATTAGATCCTTTAATTGTACAGAGATCAGTGGGAGAGTATTCAGGTTCTCTGATTGGCCCTCTGGGTGCAAATGGCATCAAGATTGTTGAGGGCAACTGGTCAATACCGAGGTTATGGAGATACAGCTGAAAAGAAAAAAAACAGAATACAGAAAATATTCATATCAAGAATTGAAGTATACGTGTATAAAACATAGCTTCTACTTCAGCTCCTGAAACAGAATCTGCAGTAAACCCTCAAACATTATTCAGTCCTTTGCAGAGCTGAAATAATATTTATAAGATTCATTGTTCATGTCATATTTAGTGTTTAAATACCGGAATTCTCTCGTCGATGTTGAACCCTCGAGGCCTGAGCGAAGGTAGTGGTGTCGATGGTTTTGAAGTCCAGTCGGGCACATAATTATCAACCTCCAGACTGACGACAGAAGACGCCCCGATGGAAGCTCCAAATCTAACTCTACTGTTATGACTATCTTGGGAGCTTGAAAGTGACAAATCTGGATCAAGTGACACGTCGCTGAAATGACCAAGGCTCGCAAGAGTCGAGGGTAGAGCTGCGGTGCTCGGCTGATGATGAAAATCTTCTGGAGTCTGACTAATCTCTTTTTCTGTCTGCTGATCTTTGTGGACAGACTTGACAACGGTGCCGGCTGAGGAGTGAGACCGTGACCGGCCAAAGGGTGAGGCAGAGGGTTCTGCTGCAGATGCAGCGTTATCATTGTCACTAAGAGCGCCGCCGATCGCCTCCCTTTTCCTTGAAGAAGAGGACCCAGAGGGAGTAGCGGTGGGGTTCCGAGTGACATTCTGACTGGCAATATTTGAAACAGGGGGCTGTTGTAAACGCCTCACCTGCTCACTCAGGATGCGATTCAGAGAGTCAGATACTGCATCGTGAGCTTTCTTTTTAGGAGAGACGCCAGAAAATCCCTGGAGTGCTAAGCTGTCAAATAGTGAGGTTTTGCCGGACTTCTGGTTTGACCTCCAAGCATCTACTTTTTGCATGTAGCTGAGACTTGGGAGAGACTGGACCTTTGCAGACGTAGGTTCCTCTGGGCCCTGAGTCAAAGTATGCAGGTGTTGGACATCAAGAATGGGAAGAGCTGGCTGTGGAGAAATCCCTGTACTTGACTGATACGAGTTTTCTTTATTCGATTCTATAGCAGAGAGCTGCTGTTCTTTTGCCTTGAAATTAGATTTGGGTGGGGCCTTAAAGACCCCAGGAGTGGACTGAGACTGCGGAAGGAAGCCTAGATAGGAACCATCAATTCCCGTTTGGTTCCCTGAGGACCAAAGCTCTTGCTCTCCACGGCACCGTTCAACGCCTGCTGAAAACGGCCCTGTCCATGGAACACCACCCAGATTTGCTCTGGAAACACTCGCCTTGCCTTCAGATGTGTTTGCAGGGTATGGTGTGAGAGATGGACCAGATCGTGGTGCAATTTTCTTGGGTGGGTTTTTTGATTGAGTATATGAACTCCTGCACCTCTCCACCTCAGACAGCAGCTCTCTGCGTAACACTTCACTACTTTCATCCGGTTGAGTGCTGCGGGACCCCGTGGAAATGTTACAGAAATCAGATGACAATGCTCGTGATTGGCCACGGCTTAAATCTCTGCCAGGTTGCTGCTGAGGAAGAGAAGCCTCACCTGAAGGACCTTCTCTGGTGCTTTGGTCAATGTCTGGTTGAGTGCTTTTAGACTCATCAGAATAAGATGGGCCAATCTTCACAGAGGTCCCAGAGCGAGAAGAGACAGTACTACTACTGCCACTGGGCATGCCAACATCTCTCTGAAGAAGGGCGAGTAGATGCTGCGCAGGAACGTCCTTGCTAAGAAAGAAAGTCTCATCTTTAGCAGCCTCTTCTTCTGGCTTGTCAGGATGGTCAGTTACGGTCTCCGAGTCCTTCGCCCTGGTACCTGGGACATCTCTGTATGATACTCCCTGTTTATCAGTGGTGTTGATCAGTGGCGAGATAATAGCTTTGTTTTCTTTGCCTTGGTCTCTTGGTGACAAACTCTGCTGGGACAAGGAGCCACAGCTGTTTTCTCCTTCAGACAGGATCGTGTCCTGGCTCAAAGGGTGCTGGGAAAGGGAGTCTTGCTCAGAGATCAGCTGAGAGGGGCACTCCTGTAGTGGAACATGAAACCTCTCTGATGCCATGGAAATGTCAGGGTATGCCCTTCAAAATGAAAACAATAAATTCAGGATTAGATGAGCATGGGATTTTGTGGAAAGACCACAGCACCAATAATTGTATTTTAAATAATTTTTTTTTTTTACCTTAAAGGGGCAAAGTCATTACCACTTTGTTGGAATAGAGAGTATTCCGTGAACGTGTGTTCCGCCCCAGACTTTACCGGCATCAGGTGAAGGGCTGGAGATAAATTACTGTCCTGAAAGTCTGATCACACATGAAATGCTAAATGTTCAAATGCTGTGAAAAAAGGTTAACTGGTTATAAGTAAAACACGGATTTGCATAACATCAGAATCGTATGTTTGAGTCAGAATTTAATAAATTATCAGCTAGGGTAGTGGTCCCAAAACTATTAACAGTCATAAACCACCTGAGACACTCAGACCCAGCATGGCTTCTTGAGGCACGTGAGGAGACAAATATAATGTAAAATTTCAAACAACTGAAAGTTAATGGTTGTCAATGAATAGATCTTAAACCCGTTTTTCAATGGAAAACACGGTGAGACAACCTTTTCCCTTATTAGCCATCACACCTGCATGGGGCTGTGCCTATTTTGTTACAGACAAATGCGTGTTTTGAAAGTGAGTGTACTGCCATGACTTGATGACTAATCATTCTCTGTGGTGAATAAAAACTTAACTTGAGTGATGTATGATTACAGTTGTTATTTTCGGGTGACTGCATAACTTTCCAAAATTGGCTACCTGAGCACCTGTATGCACTACATCGCAAAAATTATGATAAAATTCAACAGATTTATTTCACATAGACCCCAAAGCTAATCCATGTAGGCTCAGTGGTCTACGTATTGCAGATTGGCAATCAATAACCAATCGAAATGCCTTTTATGAGGTATGTTTTACATAATATCACAGACTTCCAATAACACAATTTGTTCAAATAAATCATGAACAGAAATGTTTTGTTTTATTTATTGCACGTTACCTGGAATTACAGAACGCCCCCCCTGCAGCTTAAGCTCCAAGCCATCTGTTTCCAGCCTGGGCTGCCTCTGGTCCTGACTGATAACATGATGGCTTTGTGCTTCCAGTTGTTTTATGGATGTTTGTCCAACAGATTGACTCTCATCTGCATCTGCTGGCAACGGAGGTGAAGCCGCCAACCTCTGCAACCCAAATCAATATTCAAATTCTGTCTATTTGTCTGTCAGAAAGATTACACAAAAACTATTGGACAGATATGCATGAAATCTTACCCAGAGGTAGTATGTGGTATATCCTACAGGTGAATACATTTTGGTGACGTTACATGTTTCGCAGCATGAAATAAAATCGCGTAGTGACATCACAATGAGGTGAGGCGCCCTTTTGAAACTGTGAGCCATTATTGATGCTTTTGTTCCTATGATTCCTATGATGTTCCTTTGTGGGTGGAGCTGAGGGCTCAGAGGGCTGAACAGAGACGCTGAAGTCGACGGCACAGGAGATAACAGGCTGCAGAGTACTTGAGAGATACTTAAAGTGTTTGTCGGAGTTGTCTGTAGATTTTGTGGCTGGTAATAACTTCTACACTAATATAGAAATATGTATGATTTTTTTTTTTAAACCCTGGTTACTGTTGTGCCTTGTTCCTTTGATGTTTCATACTATTGGTGAACAAGAAATGACACAACAATGTCAGTTTAAGTTTAGACTTAAATAAATCCTTGTATGTTTAAAACAGTAGGTTCCAAGATAGGTTTTGGCCCTTGGCAGAGGTTTGCGCACGGAGTGCTTTTTCGGATTTATTAGGTTTTCTGATTTATTTCACTGCTGAAATAATATGAAGGCCCATTAGACTGCTTTATATTTTAAAGGGGGAGGTAGTATAACTACTAACGCTACTCAGTAGTTTAATCTATGAGATAATCATAGCCTATTTGTATCATTTCTGTTCTGCAAGAACCGCTTGATACTAAAATGTCAACTTTTCATAAGATCAGCCTGTTATCAACTTTGTGACGTTTCATTTAGCAAAAAATATGACGGTTTAATAAATATTTTAATATCTATAATTTATAATCATCGACACATTTGGAGATGCATTGAGAGTAAAAAACGAATCTGAGAAGTAACTAGTAAGTATAACAATCAGGAAAATGTAATGGCGTAAACGTATAAAGTACAATAAAATGGAAACAATCAAGTAAGTAGTCAGTTGTGTACCAATGCACTTGAGTAAATCTACCAAGTGTCTTACTACCACTGTTTCACTACGTAATATGTTGTATATCATATATATACACGAGTTTGTTGTTCCACAAGTGGAAACGCCATATTTTGACTACTAGGTTAGTAGTTTGTTAGACAGCTAATGTTAATAATAATAATAATTAGTTAGTTATGGCAAACGGCTCACGATTGGCAGACGTCAGTAAGATATACAAGGATGAAAATGACGTAATAGAGGATACCAGCTCGGAGTATAACAAACTCATAAAAGCACTTACATCAGGAGTCTCCATGTTGTTGTTGTCAGTTTGCCACAGTGAGTGGGCTTCCTGCCTCTTGCTCGTATCCAAGGAGCGTTGCTAGGATCTAGGGGGGAAAAAAACGGAGAGACGCGGGGGAGGAACAATGAGCGCGAGCGAGGCTTGATTTGAAATCGCCAATAAATTCGAATAGCAGCATTAGCATTAGCATAATCTTCTTCTGAGGTTTATTGACAGTTAGCCAAAAATAAATAAGTGCAATACCGCCACCTATTGGTATGAAGTGTGAATCAAAATTCCTAATAGTGTACTCAAAAGTAGAACAACTATATTTTCTCAATCAAAATTTCAAGTATCTGCTGGCTCATTTCGTTTTTGGCTTTCTTACCTAGCTCTCGGCACACTCCGCTGGTGTGTGGGACTTCCGGTTATATTGGACAGGACTTCCGTTGCTAAAGCTAAAATTTGAGCTAGGTGTCTCTCCAAATTTGTTTCTCTAAGACACTGAAATATAAATCTATTTATCCATCCCACCAGCCATTCATTTGATGGCATGACAATTTTAGCCAGAAGATGGTGGTAATCCAAAAATTAAACATGCCGCTTGCTATTAAAACCCCCGATGAAGAAGAACTAACAGAACGTAGTAGTAGTAGTAGAAGAAGAAGAAGAAGAAGCTCAATACGGAAGCACTCAAGATATTACAGTTCCTCAAACAAGACCGACAGATATTATCTTAAACATAGCTACGGGTCAACACAAACAGTTTACGTCATGCCAAGAAAGAAAACAACAGCTAAAGGTAAAGTGATATTAATTTTCCCAGCGTTTAATTTAGTTAGTTCTTTAGCAATTTGAGATTTGATCCAAATGTAAAGTACGTTATACATTAAATTTATTATTATTATAGTCTCTTACGAATGTGTCAGTAGTGAAGTTTCTTAGCGTTAATTTACTAATTATCAGGCCAATGTTGTTTTGGTGAGCAACCACAAAAAATTACATTTTTACAAACCCGTTAATTAAAAACATTTTATTTGTTTGTTAATATCCTCTTTCAATATTTCAGCGGCCGTTGCTATTCCTACAATCAGAGAGGATTCGAATCTAATGCACATCCATGTAAGTATGATTGGACTGACTGTTCAGGGGCCTGTCCCTTAAAGGAGGTTTAAACACCTGTTTTCCAAAAACGATCTGCTCCATAGACTCAATTCAGTATCTAACCAGACTAATACTAAGCACGTTCAGCAAGTCAAAAGGGTGTGTATACAAAGCTCTCAAAGTCCAACAATAGACCAACTGTAATAAGCAAAGAAAAAAAAGCCCAATATGTTATCTGGTTTATAATGAGATGCATGTCCTACCAAACATGTTCTTTTCTGTTATCTTGTTAACAGATGCAATTGATAATCATAACAGTTCAGCTCAGTTTCCGTAGTAACTGAGCTCAAGCTATGTGGAACTTTATTTATGAAACTGAATTTAGTGAAACAAGTCAGACTAACCAAATGAAGCCTGACTTTGATACGCTCAATTTTGTAAGATGCCTCAGGTACTTCCAGTTCTTCCATTATACTGATGATTGCTTAATCGCCAGATAGAAATTCCCAATGCCCTTTAAAATAAGAAGGAAACCGGTATATTTATGTTTGTAACGGCTAAAAAATATATATATGAGGACACGTTTAGTTTTGGAATATTGATGATCAGTTCCTCTGACAACTATGACATCGCAAACATTCAGCAGATCATTTGTATTTCACAGGAATCCATGGTGGATTTCATAAGTGGTCGCTATCCTTACCGGCCCTTCCTGGATGTCTTTCGCTCTGGCATGTTCGGTAAGGTGTTTTTGTAATGGTCTCTCACACGCTATTTCTAGTTGACAGTGGAGTACAGACAGAACAAGAGATCTAACATCATTCTGATTTATTTTTTTGCCCGTGTTTGCATTATACCCAAAACGTCGAAGATAGGGGAATAGCAATAGTGGACCGTTTTAATATGTACATTGGTAGTTTGCTATTGAAAGTTTATTTTTCCTGGGCTTATAGGCCTTTATTGACAGAACAGCTGAAGACAGACACCAAAAAGGGAGAAAGAGATGAGAGGTGACATTAGATGACCACAGGTGGAATCGAACTTGTAACAGCTGCGCCATAAGGACAGAGCCTCTTAGCATGGGGCACCTGATCTAACTATGTTTGCACTAATAAAACTTTCTACATGTAGGAAGCAAACATTACTTCTATTGCCGTATTTGGTCATTTGGATTAGTTCTAGTTTCCGCTCCTAAACCAATTGCCTCTCTTTGCCGTGTTGCTGTGACTAATTTTTCGGATTTCCGCCCCTGAATTTAGATGCAGCTAAACTTCGCTCTGAAGTTCTACGTAAGCTAAGCCGATAAGACGGAGAAGGGTTTGAGATTTTCTATTGCCATAGTGGGATTTGTAAATTTGCTTGGCAAAAGTATACCTTCTCTGAGAGTCTCCAGGATAAATAAAAATGAATTACTTGTGGGTATACAAGGAGCATTTTCACAACGTTGTTGTCCGAGAACTTTTTTAAAACGCAAAGAAAACACTTTTACATTTTTAGCTTAAAAAAGCTGTGTCGTGTAAACTTGGCCTGAAACCAAGAGTTAAGATCAGTGACTGAAAAACTACCATGAAGGACAATAAATCATGTTAACCCATTTATGTCCATGTTCACAGATTTTCTCTTTTTTGAAGTTCTCTTTTTTGAAGTTCTCTTTCTGACGTAGGATATTTTGAATCTGTGGGGCTGGAACTGAAATAGAAGACTGGTTGTTTGGTGTTTTTTATGGGTTTATGGTCTAAATAAACTAATCACTTCATGTCTTTTCTTGCTTTGGTGATCGTAAAAAGTTTGTGGTTCGTCTTTAAAGCCCAATGCATTTTTTCTCTGCGTCTCCCAGGTTTAGATTTTTTAACAAACAATGACGCATACCTGGAGAACGACTTCATATATTCTGATTACGAGGAAGATGAAACCTATCCACACGCCGTCTCAGACGGCCGTTTACAGCCACACCCACGGATAAGACAACTGAGTGAAGAGGTATGACTTCCCTTTCACTTTGTTGAAAATGGAACAGGAACTACTTATACTTAGTTTGTAACAAGATAGCTGGTCTAATTGTTTCATGCAAATACATTTAAGAACTTTGACCGATGCTTTATTTATCCTTATAAGTGCGGTACATAAATATAAGTATCTGAGAATAAACAAACCAAACACTGGCTCTAGAGAGGAATTTTTGCTTTTTTTACTTTGCAGTAGCAGACAGACGATGAAGAATGGATTCGACCCCCCCAGATAGCTATTTTTGTCTGAGAGCCCAAAACTTTTCAAATGAAGGATCATACTTATTATTTAGCATAAGCACATCACTCCCATTTTTAAGCATTGCACTTTCATTTTTATTTTATTTTAATTTTATTTATTGATGTTTGGCTCCAAACAGGAAGCAGAAAAACATGCTAGAGAATTAATAGAAGAGGAGCGGCGTAAGGATAAAACGGTGCGGAATAAGCGTAAGAAAATGGTCTGTATCCTCGTAATGATCAGAACGATCTCGGCATTACTTTTTGATTTCAGCAGCGGCTCACGAGATTTTGTTCTTCCCTCTGTTACAGCGTAAAAAAGAAAAGAAAAGATTAGAGAAGGAGAATGGAGATAAAGCTATTTTACCGGTGAGTCTTGTATTTCTGTGATTTTTTTTTTTTCAAACAGCTGCACTCAAGTGTGATAGACTGGAAATAAAATCCAGACGGCAAAGCCTTCCCAAAGTAATCCTAAATTCTCCTCATCTCTTTGTTCCGTCACCTCAGGAGGAAGAGACAGCGGGGGCGGATTCCTCTGAAGATCGGGAAGAAAATTCTATTAGTGATAATAGTAATAATGCAGAAGCAAATGGGTTTCCAGAATCTGATCGAACACAAAATGGGACGGAGGAGGTTGGATGTGATGAGAGAAGCGGTGATAATACGAATAATAAAGAAGAAAATAATGTGGAGCGGGAGGAAGAGGAGGTTTGTATAGATTTCCACTTTAGTTTTGTCACATTACTTCTTTTTTTATTCACTGTAATTTGGGTTTACAGTATATTTGTTTTTTCAATGGGTTACCATAAACGGGTTTACAATATATCTGCTTTTCCATGGTAGTTTACCGTAATGTCTTGCACACGGTAACAGTACTTTTTACTTTTTGTTACTTTTTTTGTTATTGAATCAATATGAGTTTTTTTTTCTTTTCTTTACAGTATGAAAATTCCCACTTCTTCATTTTTTTTTTTCCCCCAATTTTCTTTTTTAAGCGATAACACTTCTCCTTATGGCTTCTGAAAGAAACAACTACCATTGAGGACAAAATAATGATTGACAGTCCACTTCGCCAATCTCTCTTCCAGTCATCCAACTCAATCTCTCTCCAATCGTGAAGATCTATTAATCCAGAACTGAATTAAGATTTTTCTGAGAAATTCAAAAATAAACACGAGAGTTTGTAACTTCACACTGTGTGCGTTTTACAATTAACTTTGAAATGTCTCATAACAGACCAAATGCCCTTTTCACCCTTCACGCTACATCTGATTAGGAGAGATGCTGACCTCAGCATTTCACACACCTACTAATAAACTGAATAACAACATGCTTCATTAACCTTTATGACACTCATTATTTGAGTGTTGCAAACAATTTATGCAATCAGGCTCCTATTTTATTCCTCTATAATGAGAGAGAGACATTTAAGTCAGTTAATGTGGTTGTCATTCCGTCCATATCTGTGTAACATAAATACAGTTGCGTAATTCAGGATTACATTCCAGTCTTTGTGGAATCGGGCTCAGATTGGTACCGTTGGCCCGGTTGTATTGGTGCCTGTGAGCAATGCTGCTTCCTTTAGAATAACGCATCTAGACAAAATACTTGTATATTAATGGACGTTTATCTTAAAACCTTCCCCCGTGTCTTCCCTCCCTCTCTACAGGATTTAAATTCAAGCAGCTCATATTTCCCCGCGTCCGAACCGATGCCTCAGGCGACGCGTAAGCAGAGGCCTGCTAGAGCAAGGACTAAGGATAAAACTAAATCGGTGGAGGTGAAGAGGCCATCCAAGGAGAGAAAGCCAAAAGCTGTGGAGAAACCTGAACCCCATGAGCAGGTTAGAACGTTAACACCTTGAAGAAATGGACACTATCTTATGCTGTATACGTGAAACTTTGAAATGAATTTAATCGGAACGCTACAGGCACACCGGACGACTAGATCTTTATTAAAGGACCACGAAATCATGTTTTCTGTGAGAATTAAAGACGGATTTTCTCTCTCTTTCTTTCTGTTTTTCTTTTTTACAGGACACTTTCCAAGAGTTTGCACAGAAAAGCAGAGACCTGGCCGGTAAGATGTTTCCATTGGTGGTTTTTTTTGTACATGCGGAGGTTCTGAAGCCCTGGTGGATGAAGTATTCAGATCCTTCAGGTTAATAAAAGTACAAATACCACACCGTGAAAATACTCCATTGTAAGGAAAAGCAGTGGAAAACTATACTAAAGTAAAAAAAATAATAATCAACTAATAGCGCTTATCAAACTGTCTCTGTGTTTTACTATTATAGGATGTTTGTGGTTTTCTGTTACTGCTGTAGATGTTAAAGGTCGATTAAGAAGTCATATCCTTTACTTGATTAAACGTTGATAAGTCACTTACACAAGTAAGAGTTTGAAAGTATTGTTGTATGTAGGTATGTTCTAGTATGACTGTTTCTAGGTGTATTTTAATGCTGTAGATTTCAAAGGTTTGGGTTAATCTTAACTGCTTCATACCTGCGAGAAGCGTCGTGATGTTTAGATCATCTTTATATCGTCCTGTGAGAACATACAGAGGTCAAGATTTCAGGATGCTACCCCGTTTTCAGCATCCTGACATCCTCCAGATAATCCAGGTTTCTCCAGACGGTTTCTCAACAATGTTGATAAAAGTAATCTGGAAAAAAACTATTTATGAAGCGGAGTAGAATGATAAAAGTTTATACTCAAATGTGTTTCTAAGTAAAGTACTCGAGTAAATGTTCTGAGTGGCTAACTACTTTATCTGCTAAAGAGTAGTTTAATCTTCAACATCATCGATCTCTTTATTTAATCTCTGACCTTTTGAGAACCACGTCTCAATAAAAGGTCAACCTTTCATGAAATCAGCCTGTTTTCAGCTTTGGGACATTTTCTGGATAATCAAAAGTTGGATTTTTTTTTTTTTTTACAGGGTGTAATATCTCTCTTAAATTTGCTCCTGGAATAATATGTCAGATTCCTGCTCTGAAATCTGAAGATTTTTTTTGGGGGGGGGGTGCTTTTGGGGTCTGATCATGCACTGTAAAAAGAAAATTTTTGATGATCTTAATTTAGTTTTACAAGCTTAAAACTTCAATTAAATGAAGGATTTTTTTCTTTTACTTTATTTAATTGAGTCCGACCATTTGAAGTAATTTTTTGAGTTAATCCAACAAGTCTTTTTCACAGTGTAGTGGTAATCTTATAAATTCATCAACATTTCCATATTACGACTTTACCTTTTTTAAAAAAAAAAAAAAAAAAAAAATTTAAAAAAAAAATACACTTAACTAAAATACAAAATGTGTTTATTATTGGTACAGAATTCTGACATTATTTTATCCCTGCAGCGTTCCAAGACAAATTTGAAACACTGTAAAAAGAGACTTATTTAAAAGATGACCTCCACCGGTGACAGAAATAAAAGAATTATGTTCAACTCAAATGTTCGACGCAGTAACAATTAATTTAACTGTGTTATTACCAGTTAACATATTATCTTTCACGCTGTGGAATATTTCCCCCTGAGATGAAGTGGAGTAGAAGTGTACATAAGTACACTGTGTGAGTAAATGTACTTAGTTACTCTCCACCACAACCTTCTCCTCGTCTCTCCTTCCAGGTATCGGTCATGGTCTGGCCTCCTCTGGTCAGTTTGAGACGGCAGTAAAATACTATACAGACGCCATTAAATACAACCCAAAGGAATTTAGGTAAGCACTAGGGTAAAATTTGCCTTCAGCCTTCATTAAAGGACCCGGATTGCGGCGACCTCGAACGACCTTGACGTCTGTCTACTCCTTGCGTCTTCCAGGTTGTTTGGAAATCGTTCGCTGTGTTACGAGAGGATGCAGCAGCATGAGATGGCTCTGAGGGATGCTGAGCTGGCGCTCTGCATGGAGCCAAGCTGGATCAAAGGCTTGTTCAGGAAGGGCAAAGCGCTCTGTGGGCTCAAGGTAACACTAAGCCCCCTCTAGTTCACTCTTTTACTTTCATTTGTAGTTACTCAGCAGGTTTCAGCTTTTCACTAAAAAAAAAAAAGAAGCACCTATTTGCCAAGTCATGAAAGTAAGTGTGCTTCTTCCCAGAGATACTACGAGGCCTCGCTCATCTATAAGGAGGTGCTGCTGCTGGAAAGTTCGAGCGATGAAGCCGCTCAAGCGCTGAAACGTGCACAGACGCTGCATCTCATGGTAGGAGACGGTTTTGTTGCATCGACGAGGCTTCTTCGAAACCCGCGTACGCTGTCGCTAGTGGAGGGTCTGGAATGGTGTCGACGTAAATAGGAGTCGAGGACTCCCTGATTTATCAACACTCGCTAAATGAGTTCCGGGAGATTGTCTTTCTTTTGTTACACGGTTCTGGGAACTCGTCCTCAATACCCTCGTCCTCATCAAAGCTGATGGGAAACAAATGTTTAGAGAATCGTCTTTGACACCAGGACTGTTGTTTGATCTGCACATCTAGCAGCCGGATAGCTCAGTGGGTTACATCTAGGAGACTCGGGTTCCAGTCCCAGATAAAAGAGGGAGTGACTGAAATCCGGTGCGGACCCTTAGGCAAGGTCCTTAGTGGCTCAGTTAGCACTGCACCTCATAGCAAGAAGGTCTCGGGTTCGAACCTCGGTCCGTGCCAGGTCCTTTCTGTGTTCAGTTTGCATGTTGTCCCTGGGCTTGTTTAGGGTTCCTCCGGTGCTCCGGTTTCCTCCCGCCATCAAAAACACGTGTGTTAAGAAGAATCGGGTCAGGTTGGCCCATAGAGGTGTCACGCTCAGTCGCAGAGGCTCAGGACTCACCCTCCATCTGACCATCGTAACTCTGTTGTACACTGTATAATGACAAAAATAAAGATCATATCTTATCTATCTTTTTGTCCTTTTCCTTAACGGCTGTATCGGGTCTACGCTGTCGCTCCAGCGTCATACCCATTCTCCGGCAGTGATGGCACGATCTTTCTCTTTTGTTAAATTTAGATGCAGAGCCTGTAGCTGCAGATTTAAAAAATAATAATAATAATTTAGTTAACAACACATGAAAAGCAGCATTAATTGGGTTTTTGTCTTAAAAGTACGAGCATCTGTGTCCTTGGACACAAAATCCGCCTTTTTTGTTAGTACTGAGTTTTTAGAACAAAGTCCGTATCCTCTTATGTAGAGAATCTCTTGCAGAGCTGTTTCACCGCGAAGCCCCAGAGATGTTTGTGGACATCAAAACTTTCCATCTGCATTTTAGTTTTTTGTCTTTACTCTTCTTGTCCTTGTAAGTCATTTTTCACAAATAAGGACGTGTAAAAGTATTTGTGGTTTTTTGGTCTTTGATTTCAGGAGATGGGATTCACCTGGTCACAGAGCTGCGAGGCTTTGAGAACGCACAGTTCATTGGAGGACGCAGTTGAATCTCTGTTTGGTGACAGTAATCCAGGTCCCAGAGGTAAATGTGCCAAAAGGTTTCTTCGTGGAGTGTCGGTTCAGAGGTCTCCTTGTATACAAACTAAACTCTGTGTCCCATTTGTCTTTCTTTTCAGACGCCAGTGCCAGCGGACCAAATGCAGACCCGCCGTTGGTGCAGGAAGAAGAGGATGACGGCGAGGGAGAATGGATCCTCCTGCAGACGAACCGTCCCAGAACGCAGAAGATGGGAGATTCTGATGCTTTCACTCTAAACAGATCAATATCAAATTCACCGAACCCTTTTTCGAGACACTCCGGGAAACCGTAAGTGGACTTATGGAAACCATTTTTTTGGAGTCGTTGGCAGAAGGTTATTTGTTCGGACAAGTATTTGGTGTTTGTCCTGTGATGACCAGGAAACATGGTTATGTCATATTTTCTCCACATCGCCTCCAGCAGGAAAAACTCAATTCCAGTTTGTTCAGACTTCGGTTTGGGAGTAATAAAAATGTAAATCCAGCTTTTCCAGCAGAAGTCTCTCCAAGGCTTTCAGCTACATATTCTCATAGATGCCCATCTCTCTCTCCCATCACTGTTTTATATACTTTGCATTGACCTTGTTCACAGATGTGATTCCATGACATACTTTCCATATCACCCCTTTATTGCTTCCTGAGTTATTACCATCTTTGAATATTTGTACGGCAGTTGGTCGTTCTCTTGAGGACGGACCTTTCACCCGACCAAACCGTTACGGCAGACATATTATCAAAACGGTGAACGGTGTTTTAACAATCGTACACGGAGGCATGACTACAGAATAAACCAAATGTCCACATCTCAGCAACTCATGAGGCTGTTTCAGGTTCAGGGTCAAAGGCTGGCCATCTGAGCAACTTAAGTTTCAGATCCGGTGTGTAATGAAGGGCTTCTTATTTACAATTTGGATTTGAACCAAATCTCTTTTTTTTCTTCTTTCAAGCAGTTGTAACAGTTTTGGCGTTTTTATCTTTTTCAACATGGCCGTCCTGGCTATGATCTTCTCTTCGCTTTGACTGCAGCTCGTAAATCCATTGTTCTTATCCCGAAGATATACAGCTGGGTCCGACTCCGTTCTGCTTCTTAAAGTAGGATCATTCAACATTCAGTCTCTAAACAGAGTTTATTTAGGTCTACCGTCCAGATGTGATGTCAGTGGTCTGAAAGATCCCTCTGTTCTGTTCAGCCTGTTTTAAGTTCTACTTATATTATATAAGAAATAATCTATTCTTGGCCCAGGGGAGCAAATACGTTCAACAGTATTTCCCTTTCTTGTTCTATTTTCTCCTTTTATCAGAGTAAATCTGGCCTCTTTATCGCGTATTTACGCGATATGAATTCAAAATGAAGCAGGTTTCAGATCAATACAGCAACTCTTCTTGTTTTCTACCATTTTAATATGATTAGAAGAAATTATTCCTAAAGCTCACTGTTTTTACTTTTTAATGCTAAGAGTTGGATTTCCTGCCAAAGGCGATTGTTTATCTTTTACTGTTTTTTTATTTTAGGCTTTTTGGCTTTTTTTTCAGCTTCTCTTTTTTTTTCGGGTTTTAGATCACGTAAATGAAAAAATACAGGCAGACTTTTGCGTTCATCCTCGTATTTGTGTCTTTCTCATCGTAAGAATCAGTCCTGAACATGAAGTACCGTACATGATTACCACATAACCTAACGATCATTTCATCCGTAATAATTTAATAGAGTTCGACTTTCCTTTGCTTTTCTCTCAGAACGTCAGAGTTTCAGGATAATGAGCTAATCTGTTCCCGACTCTTCTCTTCTCTTCTGTTTCTTCTAAAGGGAGCTTCACCCCATCTGGGTTGGATCCCTGGCCCCCACTGTCACCTACACGACTCTCCACGAGCTGTTCAGCAGGTGAAGTACCTCAGAGTGTTCTTCTCAGCTTTGAGCGGTCTTCTGGTTAAGTACGTCAATCAGAACCATCAGAACTGTCACATTCAGGTGTTCTGAGTTTAGACTCGCTGAAGGTGCCGGACAGTTTTACCCGCGTACAGCGAAATAATAAAGCCGTCGGGTTATTCTATATGTGTTGAAAAATAAAAAGCACCGACACATTTGATGCTATTATGATTATTTACATTTGTTCTCCAGAAGGCTTCATGGTTACTAAGTATTATTTCTGCTGAATATCTGTGTCGATTTTTCTCGAACTGACTCCATATTACACTGTATTGAATATTTGAGAATGGAGCCGTTGTCCCTCTGCTCCCTCCCCTCAGAGCTGGGGCCGTTTACAGCATCAAGATGTTGCTGGAACAAGAGTGCGCCTTTGTGAACTACACCAGGCAAGAAGAGTCTGACCGGGCCGTTCAGTGTCTGAATGTGCGTATCCGATCACGACGTACTATAGAGCGCACACCTCCGACCTTTGACCTTTTAAAGAAGTAAAGCAATAGTCAGTCCACGTGCTTTCATAGCACTTAAAGGTGCCGTGTGTAAATTGTAGGGGTATCTCTTTGAATGTTTTTTTTTTTTTAAACATTAGCTTAGAATAAGTTCCTTATATCTCCTGAAGGGGCGGGTTCTCTTCCACGGAGGCCACAAAAACCCGAACAGACAAACTGAACTCTGCCACTAGAGGGAGTTTTTCGAGGTTCTGAGGTTGTATTGTCAGAAAGATGATGAAAATCTCTGCGCCTGTAAACACCAATCCAGAAGAATAACAAGAAGAAAAACAGTAAAAAAAAATACTTCTGGCCGTTAGACTTACAGGCCCCCCCACTCCAACCCCGCTGCGCTCTCGGATCTTCAATTGCGTTTTCTCTATGCCCTCCCACGGGAGGAGGAACGGCGCCTCGTCTGTCCCTGTCAATCAAGACTGCCAGAGTACGGAACAAATAATTACATTTGTTATCTTACATCTAAGCCTTCCCCTCTAGTTTTACAGTGTAAATCATTTTGACACATGAAGGCAGGTTAAAATCTGCAACTTCCCCACTAAATGTAATGACATTTTTACAAATTGTACCTTTTAATATCATTTACCATATTATAAACAATCATGTTATACCTTTAGTATGTCATTATTCAACGTATTAAAGGGGTAGGAAGAAGACAATATAATTCAAATATATTATTAACAAGTCTTCATCACATCATCACAACTCTTTTAATGAGAAGATATTCAGCATTATAAACTTTATGTGGGCGTCAATGAACGTCATTTTCACACTAAAATTTCTAAAATCTGTCCACTGGCCTGTATTATAGTCAAATGTTAACATGCTTAAAACTGTTTAATTAATCATTTGGATGTGATTCGTATTTCATTATATACGTGTGTTTGTACAAACTGATAACCTTAAGTGAATTACATCCAGTTATTTAATAGAAAGAGGAATCCTTTACTTTGTATGATATCTTAACATGTAGTTATGTAAATTCGGACATTATGATCCGTATTGAGAGCAGGGAGCAGGTGGAGTAAAACCTGGAGAGGTGGAGGTATGTGCTGGAGAGAAGAGGAAATGAAGGTTACACTCATCAAGACAGAATTCATGTGTGTGAGCGAAAGGGAGGCAGGCGGAACGGTGAGGAAGAAGGAGTAGAGGTTGAGAAGGTGCAGCAGTTTTAGTACTTGGGGTCACCTGTTCAGTGTTCAACTGGGAGTGTGGAAAAGAGGTGAAGAAGTGAGTGCAGAGTGGGTGGAGAAGAGTGTCAAGACTGAAGTGTCAGTAGAGTAGCAGCAGGAGTGAACGGTAAGGTTTCCAAGATGGTGGTGAGAGCAGCTGTGCTGGATGGTTTGAAGACGGTGGCTCTGACCAGAAGACAGGAGGCAGAGCTGAAGATGTTCAGATGTTCTCTGGGAGTGAAGAGGATGGACAGATTTAGAAAGGAGGACATCAGAGAGACAGTCCAGGTTAGAGGTCTCTGAGACAAAGTCAGAGAGGACAGATTGAGTTGGTTTGGACACGTGAAGAGGAGGGATAGTGGATCTACTGGTAGAAGGATGCTGGAGACGGAGCTGCAGGCAGGAGGAAGAGGGGAAGCCCAAAGAGGCGGTTTGTGGATGTGGTGAGAGAGGACATGCAGTTGGTTGGTGTGACGGAGAAAGATGGAAACAGGTGATCCGCTGTGGAGATCCCTAAAGGGAACAACCCATTCCTGTTTAAGATTTCCTCATTATTCAATTGTTGAATAATATCATTCAGATTATGTTACAAAGAAATGTAAAGGGGCCCAAATAAGAAATCACACAATATTATTGAAACATTAAAAGCAGGTGTGAAAAGGTGAGTTTTGAGAAATGATTAGAACAAGGATGTAATGAAGGATTGGGTCAGAGAGAAGGATCATACTTTACTTGAAGCTCATTGGTTGCTGAAGTCAATAATCAAGAATCAAGCACCTTTGGAAAGCAGGGAAGAGCTCCGTTCTCCTCATGGCATCAGATCGACAAGATAAAACTGAATCCGCGGAGCTCTGAATCTCTCCGTTCTCCTTGAGTTGTATCAATGACCTGCACTGAAATGCATTGGACTCCGGATAAATGCTGCAGCCTCTGGCTTTTAGAAAGATTTAGAATGTGCTTAACTGAACAAAAGGATAACTTTTCAAGGTCCCCGGGTTATTCTGGAAAGTAATGTCATATTTCACCGTTTTTTCTTTTACTATGAGAGAGAAATGAACTTTTCCAACCAGATACACTTAAAATAGGTAAATGGTTACAATTTCACTCCATCTGGTCCACGTTTGGTGCGAAGAGGTTCACCTCAAAAGTATCTACATTGATTTTAACTGCTGTGTATGTTGAAGCCGTTTGCAAATATTAAATATGTCTTTCCTCATCAGGGGATGATTTTGGAGGGGGCCCCGCTGTCGGTGCGATATCCAGATAAAATCCACACTGGACTCGGCATGTCCAAATCAGCCATCACAGACCCGTCACGCCCCGGGTAAGAACCTGTCGCTGTTCTCCCCCAGATTGATGAAAGCCTTGTTTCTTGTGGTAATGAATTTAAAGACTGTGTTTATCTTCATGCAGAGGATCATTGAGATCAGAGAAGTTGAATGACAAATGTTTAGATTGTCGGTAACGTTTCCTTATTTCTTTTTGACACACAGTGGTGCGTTCAAAGATGAACCGTTACACAGCGTCCCCCGAATCCATGACCCACTCTTCTAGGGTCTATGCAAACGTTTCCTTCCAATATTTAACCCTTTTATCAAACATAAATTCAAGTCAATTGTTATTTATATCGCATTTACCTCAAGGCGTTTCTACAAAAAGAGCAGGTATAGACCGTATTCTCTATTCAACATGAACAAGATCATGGAGACGCTGAAGAGGAAAAGAAAAACTGCCTTTTAACAGGCAGAAACCTGGAGCAGATCATGACTCAATGTGGGAGGCCTTCTGCCTTGACTGGTAGAGAGATAGAGCTGGTGAGGGGATACAGACATGGACCACAGCAATAATAACATCCGCTATAATAAGAGAACGGTTGTATTTAGTAGTAATTATAATAACATCTGCAATGATACAGTCAACAATAGTAATAATGATGACATCATCATCAGTGGACATCAACCAGGTCCACAGCAGCAGGTCCTTCCTTGAGCCACCTGACCCTGCTGGATGGAAACGCACAAAGACTCCATGGAAGACGTGAATTTAGTAACATTCATTTCATGAGAGGATGTGAAGAGAAGGAAAGAGAAGCTCAGTGCATCAGGGGATTTCCCATGATGCACTATCATCTGAACCTACAGCAGCGTAGCTAAGAGCTCGCTTAGGCCAGCCATAATTATAAGATTTATCAAAAAAGGGATTCTGCTCTTAAATGTTGAGGGAGCGTCTGTCGCCCGAACAGAGACTGGGTGACGGTTCCACCGGGAGAGCGCCTGAAAACTGGAGGCTCCGACTTCCATTCTAGTCTTTGAAACTGTAAAGTAAACAGGAAAGTAAAAACTACTGCTGAATTTGATGTAGAAAACAAAATAGCGTGTGTCTGACTTCACTGCACTATGTGATGCGGACACAGAGCGCTCCAATCATCTTCCTCCATTTCCACATCGACGTCCCTCATGGCGTTTGGAGAATCTCAACACTGATAGGCTTTCGTGTCACAACAATGGCGTCGGAGCATTTCTCTCTTACAGCAATGAGGCAAAATGACGTGAATCTGCAGGCGGCTATGTGCAATTGAATTGATTTTGTATGCAGTGTAAATGCATCAGAACAAAAGTATAATAAAGGCAGTATCACATTCTCTGCCTTCATATCAGTTGGTTTGCTTATTTATTACTTATTTGTTGCCTTTATTGAGAAGAGAAAAATAAGCTTTCTCCACCCGGGTCTTTAAAGTGAGGAATTGTCGTTCCTCGTTGCAGCTCGATCGGTAAGGAGTGTTTCTTCTGGAGGACGGTCGGCTGCTCGAGGCTGGACTGCACCTACAAACACGACCCGAAGCACAAGAGCATCGACCGGAACAAATTCACCAGCTGACTGGGAAATCTTCACATATATATATGCATACTTTCCTTTGAAATATGACACAGAAGTGGAGCCGCAATGAGATGATCGTTGTCGCCTTGTTCCATGTTTGTGTTTTTTGTTTTTTTCAATTATATAAAAAAAATTTTTTTTTGCTGTAGAAAAAAAAGTTTATTTTTATTCTTTTGGCCTCATGCTGGCCTTTACTGCTTTTCATATTCATAACACTATTGTATTGTTGTAATAATTAATTTGCGATGGACTAGTTGTGATTAATCTGCTTAAACGTTGTGTTTAAAAAAAAAACTTGTTTTATGCACATCAGATTTTTAATTGCTTTTTCAGTTGATTTCCTCTCGCCACTAGGTGGCAGCACTACCTTCAGGCTTTAACTTGACTGGGCTAATAATCTGTGTCTGTTTCCCTTTTGAAGGCTGGGATTTGTATTTAAATATGCTGCTCGCACATTTGTTGTGACACGTATGATCGTAACCTGTGATTAGGTTGGAGGGGTTCTGCTATCATGCAGGGAAACAAAGGCTCAGGTCACATGTTTGTTAATCATTCATGCTCTGCGTTACTTTTATGGAGATTTGTAGCTGCAGGGAACTAAAGCCTGAACTGTAAATCGATTGTGGTTCCATACTCGTTAATATTAAGTACAAGTACAAGACTAAATACTTGGTGTATGTGAATCTGTGGGCACAACTGGAATCAAAATTATTCTACCTTCAGTGTTATAAGACAAAATTCTACTTTTTCAGAAAACTACAAAGTTTTTTAAACCCTAGAGAACTAAAGAAAAGCATTTGTAGTTCCTCGTAGAGACCCTTTAGCTGCTATGACCTGCTGGAAGCTTGATTCACACCAGAACCGTAGCCCATTCATCTTGGGTAAAGGCTCACCAGAATCTTAGCCCTGTTCTGAGCTGCTGAAGCGACTTTTCTTATGATTTTGGGTACAGCAGTGGTTAAAATCTTGGAGGTCAGGCATGGATGCCCTGCAATCTCATTTCTGAGGTGCAACTATTCTGCAGTATTCTGAACATCAGCTGCACCAAAAAAAGAGGGTCCTGCTCCAGCAGAAGTGGAGAGCAGCAGAAGTGGAGAGCAGCAGCGTCTCATGAGGGATGATATTCGGGCCGGTGGATCATTATAAGACCACAGCAGTTGGAAAAAAGTGGAATTTTGTCATTTAAAACATGTTACTTGAGCTATTAGACTGTTTTTGTGTGATTTAGCAAAACAGCAGATAAATTATATATAAAAATTATGAATAGATCCAATTGCATTAGGCGCTGAATCGAAAAATCTGAAGAATAATAAAGTCAAGCCTTGTGTTAAGCTGCATGATGAATTATTTTAAATATTACTGGAAGCTTGAGGGCAACACGGTCACCTAGCAGCAAGAAGGTTCTGGGCTCACATCCAGCTCTGGGCTCGGGGGCCTTGTGTGGAGTTTGCGTGGGTTCCCTCAGGGAACTCCAGACACATTCAGCATTGGTGACTAAATCGCCCTTAGGTGGGAATGGATGTCTGTTTCTCTACGTCAGCCCTGTGATGAACTGAAAAGTTGTCCAGGGTCCTCTCCTCAGGACCCTGATCAGGATAAGCGGTCACATAAAATGGTTGTATGGAAGCTTGAGGATGAGAGGAGCTCTGTTGCCGCCCCACCACCAAAACTCCCCCAGATCAGTCAGCAGCTGCTGATCCTGCTGGAGTGTCCTTGAGTGAGACACCAGTTAAACATGAATAGTACCCCTTGTCCCAGAGATTTGATCTAAAGCCTTAAATGCATCCTATCCTCCAGACTGAGCCTGCTCTTTGTTAAAGTGGGTTGGATTTATTGTAGATCCCTCCAGGTTCAAGGCCATTCCTGTGACTCTTGTTATGTAATACGCAGGGGTGTGAGTTACAAAGCCCTTCCCAGAGAACCCAATAATTACCTTTAAAAATGAAGCTGGTGCTGTGAAATGTGCTCGGTCTCTTCTCCGCAGACGGAGCAGCTGTGCTCGTGGGCATTAATTGGCCGATGGTGGCATACCTCACAAAGCCCGTTTGATGGGAGCGAGATCTGAGAGGCCTGTAACACTAACAACATGAACTCTGGGTGAACTCCGAGGACGTTCCCGTTGATGCATTACCAAAAGGGCTCTGTATTTAATCTCAGTGGTCTGCTTGGCTTTGCCCGGCTAAAAACCTGTTCAAACGCAGATAAAGACTGATAAGAGGTCAGGGTTGACAAACCGGCTGGAATCAACAATCCCGCGAGTCGGAGCGCCGGACGAAGCCAATCCTTCACTTAACTAAAGCAAACAGCAGGAAGATTAAGGGCGTCTCGTTAAAAGCCTGCTCGGTTTGTAGAAATCCCTCCCTTTTTTTTATTTCTTTCTCTGCCTCCTTTTAAAAGGAAAAAGAGATGAACCAGCCGACATGACATGTTTCACTCCCACTCTTCTCTCTTTGATTTATGGCGATGCAACAAAAATCCTCCCCGCTCCGCCCGCAGAGAACTTTTGACTAATTGAATGCATTATTTTAAGCTTAGGGATCCATAAACTGATTTTTATTCTAATTCTGTGGTTCCCCCTCCGCCGGTACATAAACTATTGATGTGACATGGGGGAGTAGCTGACTCAGGCTGTCGGATTTGTTTCTTATGAATTCCAAAATAACTGCGTTGCCGCAGCTTTGCAGCTGCTCCGCTTGAGCTTCATAACCTTCCCAGCAGGATTTCTGCCGTTTGCTTTAAAGGAAGGACACTTCAAACGTAGCAGTTTTTTTGGTCTCCGTTGCAGAATCAACAGTTTTAATTCAACACAGATAGGGTCAGCACTTTAGAAGTTTCTGTATTGGTCCGCGGAATTAAAACTACACTTTAGAACTAAAAAACGCAAAAGTTCTATCTTTGTGTTTTTGAAGAAAAAGAAATGGCCTGCACACGGAAATGTTTTGAAAACGATCCTTTTGATACGGCAATAACTCAGAATGCTGTAGTTTTTATTCCAGGGCCAGTAGTGGGCAGTGTAACTTTTCTGTATCCAGAAGAAGACCGAGCAGGAAGCGTGGATGATCTCCTGTTACCACGGTAACGGGGCTGCAGCTCCACTGTTTGCTAAAGAAGAACTCCGAAGAGTTCCGTTTTGCCAGTTTACACGGAAACAGTGGTGTTTTCAATCGATTGGCCCAGAATAAGCTGTTGTCGTGTAAACAAAAGGACAAACTGCAACAAAAGTTTACCTTTTTACGTGAAGACCGTTCACCGCCAGAGACGAAGCAGCAGTAAATCCCTCAATAGTTGAAATTTGACCTCCGGTCAGCTCAGGTCTGGAGATTAGGGTCAAAGGTCAACTTCGCCATAGTAACACAGCAGAAGATGTGAAATTGAACTCAATGTTTAAATCTGTGCAGTTGATTAGAATCTTTTTAACGCCGTCTAGAGTCACTTTATGATTTTATTCACATATATTCACCACAATAATAAATTCAGGAATTAGTATTAAAGATAAAACAAATTGAGAGGAAACTCTTTGTAGGCTAACTACTCATGCACTTGTTTCATAAACGCACTGTTGGACTCACTTCCACAGTTCTTTGTGGGGAGCAGTAAGGGTGACCACAATAATCTATCAACATTTGCTTGGTCCAGAGTCAAACGCGTCGATTTGTTCTGGAGCATTTTAGCTCAATTCAGGTCTTTTGTCAATGTCAAAAATAACGATGCCCAAAAATACGAAAATAGACTATAAATAAAGTAACAAAACTGTGTTGTGGAACATTTGCAGTGATAAATAAATTATTTAAGGTAATAATATTTGTATAACTAGAAAAGAACTCTGACCAAGCCATAACAGAACCCAAAGTTTAAGAAAACTCCATGCAGATTCCTCCATTAATATCTGAGTTATTGCCAGCCTCTATATCTACCGACAACTCCAACAATCTCTCTGAGTATCACTCAAATACTCTGTGGCCGGTCTTCTCCTCCGCATTCCCCTTCAGCGTCTCTGCTCAGCCCACTGATCTCCCAGCACCTCCCCCCCAAAAAACGTCAAAGGCAGCTAAAGCCACAACGAGACGTCACTAGTGCGTATTATTGGATTTTATTTCATTTTAAATTCTGCCAATCATGTAACATCAACAGAACCTCTGGGTAGAATTTCACGCAAATTTGTCAAGTAGTTTTTCTGTCATCCTGCTCACAAACAAACAAACATACAAATGCAGAGAAGTGAAAACATAACATCTGTGGCGGAGATAATAATAAATAAGATATATATAAATGGTGTGAATAGGTAATGAAAGGACGATTACAATCGAAACATCAGGCCTTGCATATTTGGGAACATTAGATTTGATGCTTTGAAGAAGATGCAGATGTGTGAGTATTTGAGGCCCTGGATGAAGATGTCAGAGGGCATGGAGGCAAACTCAGCGGCCTGGTATGAAACCGGTCTACTGACTTTGGATACCTGATCCTCTGAACACAACAACTGGAATCGGTTTCCCGCAACTAGGAACCTGTTGCTTTCAATAAATGTCTATAGTCTGGATCACGGAACTCCCGGCTGTCAGACCAGCTCTGATATGGACTTATTCTGTACCGTCCCCTCGGTACAGCGTGGGAAGTTTCCCCTTCTCTGGAGACTGCTGCTCTGATAAGGTTACTTCTCCTTCTTCTCCTTTATTGTGAATTCTGAGTGTCTCAGAACAAAACAAACTGTGGTCAATAATCTGAAGATATGTATCATGGAAATCTAGGTTTTCGATTTTGGATCAAACTGCAGTGTCGGCAGATTATGCCCAGCGTGTCACCTGACATCAACAAGACGGTGTCAGACTCACCCAGTGGGGGAGTCACCGCTTCACGGGTGTCTCCCTCCCCACCCGTTGATGAACTCCTTTGTTGCCGCGTGAATGAATGAATACAGTAATTGTCACAATGAGAAATTGACCTTCTCTTTAATCTGGACTGACGCCCTCCTAACAAGTTCAAACAGCGAGAACCCAATTAGAGAATTGATTGCTTTGCTTTCATTTTCCTCATTTGCATCAGGGTCATACAGGAGGCACGGGTGAATGTCTAGCTTTTTGTCCCACCTGTCATTCCTGGTTATGGAGCAGCTACTGCTAAGGAACGAGCAGAAGTAAAGTCTTTTGTCTCACCGCGTCAAACTCATCACCGATCATCTGCTGTTAAACACCCGCAGGAAGAATAAAAAAAGGTCTGCAGATTTAAGGGTACTGCTTCACGCTGCTGTACGAGATTTAAGCTAATGAGATTGTCTTCATTCAAAGGGACAATATCGGCGTTTATGCATAGGTCAGCGCCGGCGTGGGCTTTATTGACAGCCACAGCGCACTAAAGAAGATCTTATTTTCATGTTGACTGGCTTCTATTCATTTCCCTTTGGTGGAGACAGATCGCCTCAAAATCCCAAACCAACATGGCGACATTCTGCATTTTTTTTTTACTTTGCTGCACATTATGTGGCGCCGCGGCAAAATCTGAAAGTTGGTGGTTAGATCGTTAGCAGGGTTATGAGAAACCTACTGTGAGAATTTCCATTAAAACTGTTCAAATCATGCCAGACAGTTTTTGAGGGAATAAATACATATTTATAGCTTTTGTGGAAAACATCCATTATTTAAATTAAAATTACTCTTCAACAGCGACACCTGCAGAGCAGCAAGGGGAAAGGCAGTCTGTGTGAAGTGGAGAGACAGCCTTCCCTATCCTCCTCTGGAGGCGGGACCTACTAGATCAAATTAATGGACTTCAATGTGTCAATTGTCAATGACGTTCTCCCTAACCAATCAACGACCAGAATACATTTTTGACATGGTGTTGGTCCAATGAGAATTTTTACATTTCAATTTTCAATTCTTCACCAAAGTAGGGCGCCAAAATGTGACGTCATGGCGGTAAAAGAAGAGTTTCACTCGTTAATGACTACTAAAAGACTATATCTTATTTTTTAATGCTTTAGCAGTTAGCTTCTTTGCTTAGCATTTAGCTAGAAGCCGTGAAAAGCGTCCCAGTGAGGATGGATTTGGGGAAGTGTTTTATTTATTTATTTACTTTTTTACACACTTATACTTTGAAACTACAAAATAATAAATCATGCAGGTGAAGTAGTGGGACACTAGGAGAACTGCTTGTATTTTATATTCTCAACAAATCAGAACACTCACAACACACTGGTCAACTCAACTTTTGCTCTATCAACTTTTGTCTCCATGATAAGGATATTTAACATCAATTGTAAAAACACATAATGAATATTCTGAATTATCCCAACGCTGGATTTGTACATGGACCGTAATGTATATTGTATCGTTTCCGATTATGTTCTTGATATTAATGGACAGGATCTTCGTGAGGAGCTTCTAATCGAATCTCTGCTGTTTGCAGATGATGTGGTTCTGTTTGCTTCATCAGTGATTAATCTTCAGCAGCACTGTAGCTGGTGTAAGAGTCAGAACTTCCAAATCTGACACCATGGTTCTCTGCTGGGAAACGGTGGACTGTCCCCCTCGGGTTGGGGGTGAGTCTTAACATCCCCGTTAAAGTCGGGAATGTTAAGAAAATCTCATTAAAATTAAAATTTAGCTATGAAAACTTTTTTTATCATTAATTTCTGTCTTTATAACACCTTTAACTTTATTTGGTCATAAACATGCCGACATGATTTTGCAAGTATGACTTGATTTACCGTCATGCTTGGAAATACTAAATACTAACTAAAATTAAATAAAACATAATGTGTCTATTGCTTTTTTTTCTTAGTGAGGGCAAAAAAGGTTTAATTTAAGCAAAAACTACTGAGCTGATTTGCACTAAAGCTCGTAGAACACGTGTGTAGGATCCGGTATGAACTCTCCTAGACGCCATTTATGGTCACTACTTTAAAATAGGTTCCTTATTTTCAGCAAAACCTTATCAATAGATGTAAAAATTGAATTGTCGGGGACTATTTTTCTTCCGTGGATGAATACGGGTCTGTGTAATGTGAAGTTTTACAGCAGATTGACCGTTAGATAAACTAAAACAAAGGCCGTGTTCATCTTCAAGGGCAACTCCTTCAGTTTTACACCTCAGGTAGATCGGTGGGGCGCGTGGCTCCGCCAAGGCCAAGCAGATCGACACATGTCTGCCTGATGATCGCCCTAGAAGGAAATAAGAATGTGGGAAATAAATCAATAATCTGTTTCCTTATCTGGAGCCAGTTTTCGTGGAAATCTTCCTCCCACTGTCCGAAACATTTGATATTTGATACATTTTATTCGGTGAACAGGTGACTCTTAATCGTCCGTGGGCGTGAATGACAGAGTGAGAGAGTGAATGTTTTTTTGTCGGGCTTGTGATGAGCTGGTGACTTATCCAGGCTTTTGATAGGGGATAGGCTCCAGCCCCACCTTGACACCTTAACAGTTCAATCCATTTTCCCTTTTCCAAGGTTGAAGCTCCAAAGTGTATTTGCTGTTAATTCACCGTTAAATCCTATCATTCAGAATAATTATTCTGATAGTCAAGAGATTAATAAAGATATTGCACCTACAAAACGCGGCCCCCTGGGAAGCAGCGGGGACCCACATTCCCCACATTCCACTGACCCTTTCCTGCAGACATGGAATCATTCCCATTGAACTGCGTATCGTTTGGCCGTCCACCGCCGGCCGAGTTGAATCCCCTGGGCGCACCGCACTGGCCTCGCCATTTACCCTTCGACTGTTTCACGAGTTGGCTCTTCAATTTTCCTTTGACAGGTGCTGCTGCCTTTTCTTACGCTAAGGATAACTAGTCACAGCAAATGGATAGATATATTAGGGTTGTCAAAATAATGCAGAAGAATGAGTGGCATGTGTGATGTCATACATCATTCAGGGAACACGTCACGACCAGAGCCGCTTAAACGGGATTGATGCAGATAATCAGGTGTCACTAAAGCAGGTCCTTTGTTCTCTCATACTGTTTATCTCTTCTTTAAGCGCCGGAATATCTTCTCTTGAAAATAGAATTCATTATTATACACTTCAGTCTCCTGTAATAAATCACGCGGAAGTGATTTATTTTGTACAAAGTGACGCGAAACATACTAAATGTGTTCTTTTACTATCACAGAGACGCAGAGTCGGACGTTTCAAGAATGATGTCGACATTTTACGAGAACGTCGTCACGGTCCTAATTTATGAGAGCAAAGGTCGTTGATTTATGAGAGCAACGGAGATAAACTCGGGATTTTAAAACTGTGAAATCGTAATTTAACCAGAAAAAAATAATCCTAAGAGACTAAAGATATAATTTCACGAGAATAAAATTGTAATTTCACAGTTTTTTCTGATTCATTTAGTTTAATTAATTACAAAGCATGTAGTTAATTCGATTAATTGTCTTAATTGCCTTACAGGCATAATAATCTACACTCTTTTTTCTTTTTTTTTTGTTAATCACACATACATGAGATTAAATGAAATGAGTTCTCTGCATTATATCCATCCCCTGAGGACCAGTGGGCCCCCGAGAGCAAACCGGGGTTCAGGTTCTTGCTGCAGGGTCAGTCTGGGATTTGAACTACTGACCTTCTGATGACGGTACAACCACTTTACCTCCTGAGATGCAGCTGCCCCGTTTCACGCACGCACCCACGCATGTAGTATGTATGCATGTTTATGTCCACGCAGACGCTGAAGCATGATGGGAGCTTTGTCGTCTCCCCCGGTGAACGCTGCTTGGGTCTTACATCTTTTTTAATCTCCATCAGACGTGCGCAGACACAAAGTCTCCGTGTTTTCGCCTCAGTTTGCTCTCCGGTGATCGATGGAGAGCTGACCTTACCGGTACCACGGTGTCATTACCATGATTAGGGGCTTGTAAACAAAAAGGCAACTCTGCACACACTGGACCACAGAAGCCCGGCATGCCTCAACCTGCGTCTCCTTCGAGTACTTACGTGACTTAATGGGGCAGGAAGTATGTGAGCTGTGTGCTCCTGCAATCATTAAAACCCGCCGTCAGCTTGTATTTCATCTGGCTATCGACCGAAATATCTAGAGGTAACATGTTCAAGGGCATGAAAAATATTACAGCCTGTAAATCCTCTCATTGTTGCCTCAAGGAGTTGGACTTCCAATGACTGGCGCCCCTTTCCACACATCACCAACCCTGGTTTCTGCAGAACCCTCGGTTCTAAATCTCACATGGGTTATCTTTCACACACATCTTCCGTTTTCGTTTAGTTTTTTTGTTACAGAAAACCATAGCTTAACCTCTGTTACGCCGGAAACAAAGAATAATGTCGCCACGAACATGGACGGTGATTTATAGCAGGAGACACTTGTAATAAAACTTTGCCCCGCAGGCTTTACCAAAGCGTGTCCTTCCTGCACAAATGAAAGCTGCTTCCTTTAATATAGATAATGCTGAGCGGCGTGTCGGCTCGGTTAGTCGTTTATTAAAAAGAATTTATGAGGGAATGAAATCCACCTCCTAGTTTTGTCGCTCGCTCCTCGGAACCATCAATCCAATCAAATTTATGATTTGACCGGTTGGTGCTAAGACTAGCTTTATTGTTTAACCCTCGGCTTCGTCAGGGTTTAGTCACTCGTCTCTGAGAACAAAAAATAACCTTCTTTTTAATGTGAAATATTACATTTTTTAATAATATTTCATACTTTTTATGATTTATTATTTAATAAAAGTAATGATCAAATATTAAAGGTGCAGTGTGTCAAATGAAGTGGCATCTAGTGGTGAAGTTCCAGACTGCAACATGTACTACACCTCAGCTCACCTCTCCCTATCCAAGGATCTATGGTGGTCTTCAAGCGTTAAATATCATCAAGTATCCTTTCAAGCGCTATATTTATAAACTATATTTACTTATTTACTCTGATAAACTTGCTGTCAAAGAGGGGAAACATGAAAACCTGACTCGTCAAACTGTTAAGAGGTAAAACTGGGTTTGTAGGTTGAGTTCCGAAATCACGATTTAGTACGGATCAACCGGGTCACATCCCTCTTTTAGGCCAACAGGTGACCTAGGGTGAGGTCTGTGTATTCCAATCGCCGCAAGCACTAAATCCACGGGCCCGAGATGCAGCAGGGACCCCACGCAAGTTTTATAGCGTGGGGACGAGGTCCGCCTGTAAAACTTGCAGCTGTTGCTGCCAGCCACCTTCCCCTGACCCTTTCCTGCTGACATGGAGTCATTCCCATTGAGCTGCGTATCGTTTGGCCGTCCATCGCCTGCCGAGTTGAATCCCCTTGGCGTACTGCACGGATCTCACCATTTAACCCTCAACTGTTTCACGAGTTGGGTCTTCATTTATCCTTTGAAGTTTCAGGTGCTGCTGCCGTCTCTTGTGCTGTACAACTAAAATCATTATGTTGTTCTTGTAGTTCATTGGTTTTCAAAGATGATCCGTCTCGTCATCTAGATCCAGTTTTTCGTTTGACAGTTCCAGACGGACATTTCTCTCTCTCTCTCTCTCTCTCTCTCTCTCTCTCTCTCCCTCTCTCTCTCTTTATTTATATATATATATATATTTGTATACTGTAAAATAGTCTAACATATAAGTCTTTTGCGCTCAGTCTGGTCGCAGAGATTGTGATTGGAGTCCTTTGGAGTCGAGATACTGGTGGTGGTGGCCGATGACTCCGTTGAGAGTCGTTTGTTTATAGATATATTTGTGTTTTTTTTTTCCCATAATACTTTGCCAACACTGTATACGTCTATCGTCATGCTAATAAAACCCGATACAACTAATTCGATTCTGAGGGGACGATGTTGAAATGATAAGATTCACAACCTTCCTGAAGCTCAAGGCAGTTCCAACATCTCAGGCAAAATTACGAAAAACAAATCAAATTAAATAAAAGACAAATATGTCCTGAAGTGAGACTCGGGGGTGTCAAAGGTCGCACGTTTGCCGTCTGATGCTCAGCTGCCCTCAGAGAAGCTGTGAGGAGGGATTCATCTCTCTTCTGGTTTCAGCAGCCAGGATGTCTGACCTCCTCCTGCTGCAGGAGACGCATCTAGTCCTCCTGGTAATGAACCTCCCCACGGGACCGGGGGTCCGGGCCCGCTACGCGAAGACGCCTCTGTACCAGAGCGATTCATTACCTTGGAAGTAGGAGCTTTTGTTCTGTTTTCAGCGGAGTCCCATTCATCTGGCATGCTGACCCGGTACTCCTCTGGTAATTACACTTAATCATCATTCAGACGTGAAACGGACCGCAGGGTCCTGAGTGGGTTCTATGCAGATCTCCCCTTCATCTTGTTTACCCACTGTAACTCTAAGCCCATCCCAGCTGGTTCCAGAACCACATCTCATTTCTGTCTTATGTTGTCCTGGTACCAAACCAACTTCACATTTCTGTCTTTTATTTGTCCCTTGTTTCAGAACCGTATCACATTTTTGTCTTTTATTGGTCGTAGTACCAGAACCACATCACCCTTTCTGTCTCTTGTTGTCCTGGTACCAGAACCACATCATATATCTGTCTTCTTTTCGTCTTGCGGTAAGTTCTGCTAACTGTGCCCAGTAAGGGTTGTCTTACAGCTGCACAGCATCCTCCTCTAAGCCCCGCCCCCTCAAACATTTACACCACGCAGCTGTCATGGAGCTCAGTTACCGCGGCCTCCTGCTCACCTGCCGTTGGTTATTGTGATTAATGGACAGATTAGTCGATGGATGATTTTCAGGAGCGTAGAGCAGAAAGACACCATCTGCATGTTCCCGCAGCAGAGGGACGGGTGGAGGCGGATAACTTCATCACGCTGGGTTTCGTTGACAAAACAAGCTTTGCTGGGATTGTTTACATTTAGTAGCAGGTTAATAAATCTATCGTTACTTGAGGTGACAATCTGGTCCCCAGAGGATGAATTCTGCGGACTTTGACGTCTCACTCCGGCTCGAGATAACCGTTTGAAGTTCCTCATTAAAGTCAAACTTCAAATAAACATAATGAATAATAACATAATCCATTTATACAAAGATAAACCTCTATATTTTAGAAACCCCACAATATCTTTGTTTTTGTTTTTTGCATTATTTTAAGATTTGAAGCACTGATATGATTCACCTTGTAATAAAAATGGACTTTCAACCCTTAAATGTTCTGCTCAACTGTTTGCCCTGAACAAATTCTTTACCTTGATTCTAGGTCTGGATTTCTTATTGAAAAATGGATCTGGACCTGTTTATAATGTGATCCAGTAGCAGCATGTATAGGCTAAAGAGTTAGGGGCCGAGTACAGAGCCCTGGGGGACACCAAATGCCAAAGGGGGCCACCAAGGGGGAGGTATTTGGACCACGGCTCTAGTAGGATCTTTTTTTGTATATTAAAAAAAACATGTGAAGACTTATTAAACATAATTATATAACTTGATACAACCAAAAAAAAAAAGTCTAATATGGTTCAAATTGTTTAAAAAAAACCTAATTTACGAAAAACAATTGGGCAAATCTAATCCAAACTGACTCCAACTCAGTTCTCACTGTTTGAAAACATGCTTGACCAAATGAACTTTAAAGCGTCTAAGATTTTTTTTTTTACTTAATAAATCAAAATATATTGCATTCATTTAATAGATATCCCAAATATATAATAATATCCAAAGAAAAATTCCTTAGTTTTTTCCCCCTGGTGAGGACATTAAAGGGTTAATATTTTTTTTTACCCCAGAAGAAATCTCAAACAATCATCCGTTCAGCAGATGAACGCAGCCAGGGAAACGGTCTACACTCTTGATCAGCTCACTGTTGCACATTCCTCCAAAGACCGTCCACAAATGCTCCCGGGGTACTGATTAACATTTGAGATATGAGCAGAGCGGAGGAAACGCTGTGTGCTCTTCTATTAGCAACAAAAGCCCTCAGAGGTTTGTGGTTTGTAATTTAAATCAGGATAAACTCAGCGCTTAGTAGACAAACGGCTGACCTCTTTCAAGGAAAACAAACAAAAATGATTCTGTTTGTTTGCCCTGGGTGATAATAAACAAAAAAAAAGACATAGAATGCTGAAGACACTTGGGGTAAGAGGTGTGATATCTGATGTCGGTGCAGGGAAAACTTCCTCTGAACAGGTTCTTGTTGCACCTGTTGGATGGCGCAACGGGAACAAAGGAGGAAGAAGCCGGGAAAGGTCCTGACGGTTTCGCAGACTCACTCATGCTTGCACAGAGTAAAGAAGCGCGCCTCCTTTCCCCCCCCCCCAAGACATTCCTGGGAGCCAGGAACCAAGTCTGATTTGAATCATCAGACTCTTCAACTAATGTGTGTGCTGAACTCTATCGCAACTCTCTTGCTGAGCGCCTACAAAACCGAACGGTCACCTGAAAGGAGCTTCGGTTCCGAAGTTCTCCCTGCTTTATGACTTCAACAACGGCAGCGTTTCAAACCCAAATCCGCCCCTTGGTCAGGTACTGACATATCGAGGTTATATAATATAAGAACCAGCCTGGATTTAAAAGTAGTTAGAGTATTCAAACCCAAATGTTTGGCCTGCACACAAAAAAGTCCAAACATGGACCACTCTTTTCTGACCTTATTCCACTCTCTCCACTTGACCTTTGACCTATGCCTCCAAGCACACATGACGTCAGAAGACATGTGCGTTCTCCAGCAGACAGAGTGGGTGGTTAGTCTAAAATGCAGGCACCTGTTTGGACGCCCACCCGTTTCTGATAAGCCAATCTGACTAATCCCTGGAAGATATGGAAGATAAATACAGTTAACTAGTTTTCCTGAGCTCAGTGATAAAACAAGACAGGTTTCTAGGAGTCAGTCTAAGTTACATTTAGACATAATTGGACTTATGGTTGGGAAGTTATGGTTGGGAAACTGTTTTCCACAACAAAAGACTCCCCCTTATGAGTAAAATATGAACTATTAAAGTGAAATAACATATTTACATACAAGACAGATCTCTGTGTGATGATTTATATGAGCCGATTTGGACATAATCAGACATATGGTTGAGAAGCAATGGTCATGAAATTGTATATCCTGGAGAAACCCCCCCTCCACCCCCCTAGTGTTGGAAATATGCAAATCAACTTTCCTCAAAATTACTCCAGTTCTTCCTCGCGCTAAAGTTAATGGCTGTATAAAGCTTGAAAATGATACATGGAATTGTTTAAGGGTTATCGCGTTTACACGACGGATATCTGTCTGTAACCACCCCAATGTTACGACATCGAACAGACGCGGGTCACATGCTAAAAGAACAATGTGAACCAATCAAGACAGAAAGGGTTTGGGAAAACCGAGGCCCCAGTCGTTGCTAGCTAAACTGTTTGCTGTGGCAATACGCTATTTGACTATATTAAAGGTACAGGAGACGAAGCAGCGGTGGAGTTCTGTGTTGCCCAAATGGACCGTTAACCTCGGAATGGTTTCACGAGGCAGGTCTTTGTTCTTCCTGTCTTTGACTGTGAGGATTAACTTTTTAATGTCCTCAACATCAAAAAAAACTGTGGGGAAATTTTTTTTTGTTTTTGTTTTTAGACTTGGGGCATTTATTTATTTGAATATCTCAGACAAACAATATTTACCATAAAATGACAAATCGGTTGTTCAAAGTTCTGGTGTTTTTTCATGGATAATTGTCAGGTTTTATTAGTTTAGCTCAACCTTTTGGTAAAGCATGTTTTAGGAAAGCTATCTGAGCCTTATTAGCCTTTTTTTTTTTTTCTCCAGGGGAATCAAGTCCCATTATTCGGTTTAGTAAGTTCTCTGCATCCTCTAACAATGCCGAAAGAATCCTACTTATAAAACAGGACTTTCTCTACAGCCATGCCTTCTCCTCTGTGGCTCCTTTGCCATGTGGTGTTCCCCAGGGCTCCATCCTTGACCCCTTATGCTTTAGGCATATAAATGCTGCCACAGGGTCATGATAAAAACAGTTTCACTCACATTTTCACTGAGAAATAGTGAATCAAAATGTGCTCAACCAAATAGTTGAGCCGGACATTAACGGGTTTTAACGGGCGGTTTAAACCCCTACATTTTACAGACTGTAAAAACAATCTTCCTGTTTTGTGCTGTGTTTTCTGTCTGAGTGCACGTTCATGAATATAATAGACACACACTGGTGGGCAAACACATTGAGGCTTCCTCTTGAAAGATTAATCAGAAGAGGTCTGATGCTGTTTGGATCATGGTTATGTTCTGCAGACACAACCTGCAGGCTGTTTGCTTGAGCATTTTTCGGGGGGGGGGGGAATTTTCATCGATTGTTTGCTTTTACCTTTGAGTCTTGCTGAGCACTGCCACCTTACACCACCAGACACCTGTCCCATTGTGTGACACTCTCCACACCCCCACCCACCCAGAGTGAAAACCTCTGGAGGTTTCTGCCCAGTCATTGGCACACTTTTGATGTTGAATCAAACAAGACAAAATGAGAGAGCGCGGTGGGAGCGGGGAGCAATCTGGGCTTTACACTCCAGAGAAAGGTTCTCTTTGTTGTGCACTCCTCTGCAACCCCCCACCACCTCCATCCCCACCCCTACCTCCTCCCCTCCACCGAAGCAGGGGTGGATTTTTCATTAAATGCTATCAGAAATGTGACTGCCCCTATTCATGGGGGTCTGGCTGTGCAGCTGGAGACCAATGCCGCCATTGGAGAATGACAGGAATCTGGGCTGGAGGTAAAGGTCCAGAATTTGCTTTATTTTATGCTGCATATCTCAATTCTCAATATGTTTCTCTGGACCCCTTTCTGTGTAAATCTCCTGCAAGACCTCATTTGTTTGCATAAAAAAAAAACAACACATCACATTTTTTCTCCCCCTCTTCCTTCCAAGGCTCCTGCGAGTCACACCGTCATGTCCTCGTCTCCCAAAGCCACTTAATTAAGAGCACTCCGCCTTAACAAAACAACAGATTGTGCCGCCGCTTCCTCAGACAAACAAGGATGACCGGCTCCGTCCGCCGTTAACCCCTCGATAAAGGAGGGAGATGGACCTCTCATATTGTTAGAAAGTGGTCGATTATGTCACCGGACAATGGGAGGCAGCGGGCTGGAAGAAAAACACAAACAATGATTTCCGCAACAGCAATTTAATCCTCTGGCGTTTAATACCTGACACAATGTGAACAAAGGCGAGGAGGCTGGCGTGAATAACACCCCCCCCCCCGAACCTGCGGATTAACTAAAAAAAAAAAAAAGAATTAAAAAAAAGAGAATCTTTTGTGTAAAAGCCTCCTATCCGCTTTTGAAGTCTACGAGACGTGCCAGCCATCCTTAGCCTCTCTTAAAAGAAAGCTCCCATGTTTCCTGGCAAACCAGAACCTCACTTTCATCTGCCCGTCATCTTAGGGGGCAATTAATGCCACTCAGGTCTACCCTCTATACAGAGAGAGACGGCGAGAGTCTCGTCTACTTGTTGATTTGACAAGAGTTTAGTGTAGCCTCATTTGGCGCACACATCTGAGTGTCTGTTTCCATCTGATAAAATTCAGCACCACTCCTCCCTCCATGTTGTTATTTATATTTGATTGGGCTTCTGTTTGGAAGGCAGCCAGGCTGTTGCTTAATGAATATATTTCCCTGCCTCCACACAATAAGCCTCCCATGATAGCCTCGTGAATAACCCGCCACGCTCTGCAGCATGCAATAACTCCGACTCATACTTGATAAAACAGCGCGCGAGGAGGAGCCCCGGGTTTTTGTCATTGACCTTTTTCGCTCTCTCTGCTGTAGTTCCTTTACTCTGGGGACTCCCACTGTTCCCTGCTCTTCTGTTTCTAATACACTGGGCCCGGGCCCCGGCGTCCGCGATAAGCGAGGGAAATAAAATCTCCATTTGCATTACGTAATTTCATGCATTATTCAGAGCTTCAGAGAATCATTTCACCTAGACAACTCCTCTGAGGGCAGTGAGGAGATAACTGTTAGTGGCAGGACCGGCTCATGAAATGCAGAGTGACTTAACCACCCAATCTGCAGATATTATCCCGGCCTGAATAGGAAATAGACACTGGCGCCTTCACACAGATGCGCTAATCCAAAAACTCACACACCCGCTGATATTCACTCTTTGTCATCACTGTGAGGGGAACAAGTAAAATCAGATGCACATTTTTTCTTGTATGCCTGAAAAGTTGGGGAAATTATGTAATCATCATCGCCGCCGCCGCCGCCACCGCCACAGACCCTTCGTATTGTCGCGATAACATTTGTGGATCATTTTCAAATTTTATACCCGCATAGACCTTACTGTCAGGAAAAACTGGGTTGATTTTGGGAATGGTCAGTTGCATATTTCAGCCACTAGGGGTGCTTTGTCTTCGAAATCACAGTTTTCTGGGCCATAATATCTCAACCGTTGGTCCAATTTATTCCAAATCAAGTACTGAAGGAGCTCTATTTTGTATATAACATAATTTCTTCTAATAGTTTAGATTATAGTTCTTAAAAAAAGATGCCCTTAGTTATCTTTCTTATCTTTGGGACATAAGTTCCAAATCTAATGGATCCAATTTAGTCCATATCTACCTCATATGAACCGCCTCAAAGAGATCCATCATTTATATGTCATATTTTACTCTATTGATTCATAGCAATTCATAAAAACACTGCTTTCTTCACATAATACATTTAATTTGAGGAGTTCAACACAACTCAGGGGACTGGGGACTTTTCAGGGTTATACCCTTGGGTTCAGGGATGACAGCGTAGGCCGAGTTTTACTCCTATAAGGTATTGAATGCAACTCTTTTACATGTAGTGGAGCATTTTCACAGTGTGGTTTAAGTCTTTTTACTCAAGTAAAGGATCTGAATTCTTTTTCCGTTCCTGGAAATAATGTGAAGAATTCCTTTTTCAATGGGCTGTATTCCTTTGGAGGCAGAATTCGCAGCAGCAGCGAGTCCATCATGAGCCAAAGGAGAATGCAGACGGGCCAATTAGGCCAATCAATCAGCCGCTGTAGCACATAAGCTGCATAGAAGGGCAGCGCACAGCAACTGGACATGGTTTCTTTATTGTTTGAGGCTCACAAGAGGAATGAGTCGAGTGAAAGAGCCCACGGCGCCGATGGTGCTGCAGTTCTTATCGCCGGCCGCAAACACTGCAACACAGGACCGCCGAGAAATAAAGCTCTCTCCCTCTAATCATAGACAATGGAGTGTATTTCATTAAGCCAGATAATGGTGTGTGCATTTCATTACCATAGATAACTAGGAATATTTAGATGAGGGATGAGGTGCTCATAAAAGCGCCAGTTAGTCGCCATGGTAACCTGGGTCTTGGCAAACAAAAGCATCGGGGAGAAAATGTTTGCTAGAGGATGGAAAGAAAAGGGGGGACACAAAGGAAAGAGGAAGAGTGAGACGAACCGCAGTCCCAAACCAAAAAGAACCATGCCAGAACGCCTCTCTGGTGTTTTTCTTCATTCGGCACCCAGATAGAGATTCAGGTGACTGAATTCCACTGTCGCTTGGCGGAGACGCAGGATAATCACATGCTAATGCCGCCGCAGGGCAAATAATAAACTTAATCAGCCAAATGTGGAATTCAGTGCGCGGTAGGAAAACCCGTGCATCCATCTTGCTCCGCTCCTGTGGGTAGCACATCCCCCCACTATCAAACCTGACCCTCAAATGAAAAAAAGATGGGCCTCCGAGCCGGAATCAGCCCAAACCACGACCTTGACCTTGGGAAATGGTTTTCATCCATCCCGTTCAAGAGCTGTCAGTTTGAGGACGGACAAAAAAGCAGGAGGATTGACCTTACTGTGAATGAATTCCATTTCCTTTCAGCAGGAGGTCACATTAAGCCCTCATCCTTCTACATGTGACTCATTATTCATGTGGAAACATCATCTGTGTAAAAGTGAGAGCTGGAGGGAACGACAACTCAATAAAGATATTTTGAGGTTTTGCGAAATACAGCATTGATTATGAATACAATTATTTATTGTTATCATTGTTCTTATTATAGTATAGTATTTTACCACATGTTATAATATCACTATTATAGTTATTGTCAATCCTGGGATTCCGGCTCCAACCCTGGAGAAGCGGAAGAAAGTGGATTACTGTAGCTGATATCATTACTGCTCCCCCCCCCCCCCCCCCCCCCCCCCCCCCCCCCCCCCCCCCGGCTCTCTTTCCATCTCCCTCTCTTGGTTTCTCTCTCCCTCCCTCTCTCTCTATCTTCAAACCCAACCGGTAATTTCAGTAGACTGTCCACCCTGAGTCTTGGATCTGATCGAGGTTTCTGCCTGTTACAAGGCAGTTTTTTTTATTGCAACTGTCTGTTGTTGGGTCTCTGTAGATAATTAAATAAAGAGTTTGGTCTAGACCTGCTCTTTATGGAAAGCACAACAGTTGTTGTGAATTTGCGCCTTATAAATAAAGATTGATTGATTGCTCCCATTTCTACGGTAAATTGGCCAAACAAGCTTCCAGTGCGCTGATAGTGCTTCATTTTAGTTAATAGATTAACACATTTTATGCCATCTTGTCATCCCATCGAAAAAAAAACTTTTCTTAAGATGACAATTGAAAACACGTGGAGGAAAAAAACCATTTGATGTATTTTTTTTTTTTAATTGAAAAGGCGCAGTGGGCAAAATGTAAATGCATCTACTCTAATAAATGGAATGCAATATTGTAACTATGCTTTTGTCCGTGTGTAATCAGCTGAAAATAAAACTGTCAGAGAAGCGAGAGGGAGCAGCAAAGCACCTTATATCCCATAATAATAACAATAATAATGTACGTTTGTAAAGCGCCTTTCAAGAGATCCGAGGATGCTTTACAATTAGGCACAGGAAAAAATAATAATAACAATAATCATAAGACAGCAGCAAGAGGCAAGAGCTGAACATGATGACGGCAGCGATGGATGGGAGAGTTGTCAGAGGTTAAAGGTCGTGGTGAGCGGGTGGTGTTTGAGGGGTTTCTTGAAGATGTCAACAGATGAAACATCGTGGTTTTCAGGAGGGAGAGAGTTCCAGAGGGTTGGGGCTGAGACACTGAAGACTCTCCAAATGTTGGCTGTTTGGTGAGGAAGGTTGGACGGCAGAACCGCGTCTGAGGACCACAGCTTACGTGACGGAGTCCAGGGATGGAAGAGGTCCGTTAGGTACTGTTGGTCTTGGAGGGATTTCAGGTGAGGATGAGGATTTTGTAGTCAATGCAAGATATGGATTTGGAGCCAGTGTAGGTGGCTGACGGTTGGAGTGATGTGCTGCCAGGACTTGGTGCAGCTGAGAACCCTGGCAGCTGAGTTCTGCACATTTTGGAGTCTGTGTAGGGTTTTGCTGGGAAGCCCAGACAGGACTCCATAGTCCAGACAGGAAGTGATGAAGGCGTGGATGAGTGTTTGTGCCGCGGAGTCAGAGCAGGATGGTCTGGAGATGTTCCTGAGGTGGTAGAACAAGGATTGGGTTATGGACTCGATGTGATTCTTGAATGAGAGGGTAGAGTCCATAATGATACCCACGTTGCGGACCTCGGCAGATGGATCAGTCATCTACATACACAAGGAGATCTCCAACCTTCTGGAGCAGCGCTCTGAGGTCCACAACCATGAGCTCTGTTTTGTTGCTGTTGGTTTTTATGAGGTATTAGGACACCCAGGCTTTGATCTCTCGCGTACAGTGGACCAGGAATCGGGGGAGTGGCGGCCGGGGGTGTCGGGGGGTTGCGTGTAATCGGCAGCTTAGAACATGTCGGCGGATGATCTACGGCCCTGGGAAACGGCGAGGTCTGAGAGGAGGTTGCTTTAAAACTGGCAACTGGAGATACAAGTCATCTGCACCCATGAACTTCAACGAACCAGAATTTAAAATAGTTTGACAGAAACACCTTATTACTTTTGTTTTCTTACCGATGAGGCGTCTCGTCATCGTCGTTTCGCTTTCTACCACTGTGCAAACATGGCAGCGTAACATGGCGGCCTGACTGGACGAGGACTTCAGACCCTTGGAGATATAAAAAGACTTTTTTCTGAGCTAATGTTTAATAAGCGATTCTTATTTTCACCTGATTACACACAGTAAACAAAAACATAGTTATGAATACTAGCTTCCATTTAATTTAAGAGATGCCCCTTAAATTTTACTGACTGCTCCTTTAAATTATTCTTTGGATGCTTCGTCACGGTTCTGTTTGCCAGACTGGGTTCAAACTGGGCGCCAGAAACAGAAAATAACCCCAAATGACCTGCAAAATGGAGTTCAGCCATTAGGTGAAAGCAGATCTCGGCCACCATATGGACCACCTCATTCTTGTTACCTCCCACTCGTCACTCAGGAATGTAGCGCTGCTGTCAGACCTCCTGGTTCAAAATAAAAAAACAACAGCTTTTCAAACTTTAATTTCTCCTGGGAGCGTTTTGACGTTCTCACCGTCACCGTGCCTCACATTCAGCAGCAATCATCCATATTTGGAAATCTCTCTCATTCCCTCAGCAGCTGCAACACCCTCACCTTTATTTAAACAGGGGGGGCCGGTAGGAGCAGGACGTGTGTTCTGTTCAGCGACGGTAGCTGAGAGCGGCTGGCATATACGACAGGAAACAGGAACAAACACATTTTACAGAGGCAGTCATTAACCTTTTAGGCTCAGATCTTTTTTTTTCATCATCACCGAGAGGAATTGCGACCGGGGAACGTGTGCTTGTTCTGGTGAGGTGGGTCCAGTTCTCGGGCTACGGACGGATTCTGGTTCTGGAGCGGGGGAGACGGCACACTCTCAGCCCACGATCGCAGGAAATGGTTAGATCCGGGTGGGAATGTGGCGCTCAGAAGCTCGCGGCCGATGCAGCCGACCTCCTTCCCTGTGGGGCTTCTGAGAAGGAGGCTGGCGGCGCCGAGCCGAGTTGAATCCTCTGGGCTGCCGGACCACTCCGTGAATCCAATGGGCTTTTTCCAAACAAACATTTAAAAAAATACCTTTACTTCCAGCTGAAAGTACACAAAATATATATATATATACATAGATATGAATATTATATTCCCTTTATTCAAAGAGACCCTCCTACATACCCCCTAAAATTTTACACACTGTCCCTTTAAATAGTTTCAAGGTTTTTCGTTGAAAAGATAATCACTGAATAATTTGAAGTGATCAGCGATGAAATACTTGTAGTGTGTACATAGTTACTGTGTATACGCACAAGGACGGGTTTATCTCAAATGGTTTCTGCTACAAATCCTCATCCGTTGGTCCGATTTAGTCCAAAGGTGGTGCATGGAAATCGTGTCGAGGAAATGTATCATATTTTACCCTTATAGTTCATATTTTACTCACTAGAGGGACTTTTATTTTCCGGATATAACGCCCTAAACATTGGTCCGATTTCTTCAGGTTTACCTCATATGGACCGCCTCAAGGAGATCCAACTTTCATTTGTCATATTTTACTGTAAATGTTCATATTTCACAACTAGTAGGCCTTTTTTTTTGTTGCAAAAACAGCTTTTTGACTGTAACTTCCCAGCCATATATGTTTATATATATAATATATGAACCATATATGAACTACACAAGGAGACTTATCTTGCAATACATATAATTTAACTATAATAGTTCATTTTTTACTAAATAGGAAGAGATTTTTATGGAAAACAGTTTACTCATCCGTCCCCAAAAATAAGTCCAATTGTGTCTAAATTTATCTCAAATAAATGAACAAAAGGAAATATGTCTTATTTTATGAGTTAGCTCGTAAAAAAAATAGTTAACTGTATTTATCTTCATTATTGAGACTCTATGGGATCTGATCTGAGAGCTCACTGCTGATTTCATAGAAATAGTTGTGATTGACAGCAGTCACATGGTCTATATGAACTAGGAAGAAAAATAGTAAATATCTTTATACTATCTCTGTGTGTCACTGAAAGTTCCGGCGATACGTTACAACATCCTCCTGGTGGCCGTGAGAAAAGCTCGCTGGAAGAATCCTTTCGTTTACAGTCACTTTCAGGGATGAGATGTCGGAAGTAATGGCCGACGTGTTGAGTGAGGGATGTCTTCACTAATAACATTAATTATGAAATCGCCCAGCTTCCGACCACTGAGGGACGGATTGAATAAAAATGCCAACAGGAAAGTCTGAACAGAACCCACAGAAGGAAATAGAACCTGATTTTACCAGGTTGAACACAAATAAAAACATCTGAAACACACACACACACACACACACACACACACACGCACACACAAACACACTACTGTGACGGTCAGGCATGATAATATGGATTCCCCTGGTGATTCATGTGTGTGTGGAACCAGATTCCAGTCTCGGTCCACAGTAATAAGATCAGCCTGTTTGGGTCCTGACAGGCTGAGCCTCTCTCAGGGTGGCCCATCTGGTCAGTACCCGGGCCACGGCGCCAACCACCAGCCCCTCTGTTCGGAGACCCATCTGTGGTCCTGTGTGGTATCAACCATTACACGGCCAGACGGGTCCACGGGTCCGAGTGTGTTCTGCAGATGGGTCTGTGGGTCAACTTAAATCAGTAAATCACCTCTAGTGATTGTTCCAACCTGCCTGAGGAGCAGAGATGCATGAAGGATCCACAGAAAGAGACAACTATGCACCACTGGAGACATTTGAGAACAGCGGGAAAATTCACACACTGTAAAAAAACATTCTAAGCCGGTTCAAAAGCGGAGATCAGCCGCTGCTTTGAAAATGTGAGTCGAACATGATCAACCTCAGATTCTATAATAATTACTCTTCATAACTTATTACGGATATAAATGTCCCCACTGACACCCGTAAAAACTACAATCATTGAACAGACACTGACGTCAGAGAAAATAAAACATGCATTTCATGATGTCATGCTTTTATTCTGGAATCTTGGCTTCAAAACGTTTTTTTGTTTTTACATGCTTCGATACGAAGTTGCCATTTTCCATTATTTGGCACTCCAAGAAAAGGCATGCTGTGCTAAATCCTTAAAATGAAATCCTTAAAAATGAATAAATGTTTGATATTTAGGATGCTGCATATAAAATTCAAGTTAGTAAAACTGTAAAATTTATTTTGGATATTTATGGAATTTTTTTTTGGAATCTTTAATACCAAACAAAAATTTAAAAATGCATCTAAATTTGTGTTAATACTAATTATTGACGCATGCAACACTACATTTATAATAAAAATAATAAGAATACGAACCCATTTAGCATTCAGAACCTGTAAATTAGCTATATAACTATACCTATTTGTAAATAAAGTCATATTTAAAAGTTTAAAATCCTGAAAATAAATGAATATTTGATGGTTGTGGTGTTCTACAAATCAAACTCAGAGGAATTTGACTTTATATGTTCAGAAGTGTCCTTATAGCCTTATAAACTTGTTTATAATATGCAACATTTCTTCATCGAAACGTCTCAAACAGAAGATTCTACTGATCATATTAGCAGCATTTCATGGTTTATCTCCTGGTTGCATTGCTGCGTTGATGCTCCTTTTTGAGGCGGGACGCTGCCTCAGATCTTTTGACAGAGCTCTGCTGGCTGGTCCTGAGTTCAGACCAGGACTAAAAGGAACAGGTCTTTTGCAATTCAAACATATCTTTCTAAAAAGCTCCTTTTTGAATTCTAGCACGCCATTTTATTCTATACAAACCTTTTTTTTATGCCACTATTCTGTGTTTATGAGCCATAACCTGATCAAAGAGACGTGTAACGGGTCAGATTGATTAACGCCTCTAAACCACTGGTCACTGGACCCAGAAGTCTGCGCCAAGCTGAGCAAGTTGTGCCTGTTGAAAATCCATCTATTTGATCCATTAATCCATTTAGCGTTACCACTTATTTAAAGATGCTGGGCTAGAGCCTATCCCAACTGACATTGGGCAAGAGTTGGCGTACATCCTGGACAAGTCGCCAGTTCATCACAGGGCCAATAAACGGAGACAGACAACCATTCACGCTCGCATTCACACATACAAATGATCTTTAGTCACCAATTCACTAAATACTCCATGTTCTGGAGCGTAAGGAAGCCGGAGGACTCCAGATCAGATTTTTTGCAACCCCAGTCCAAACCGTCAGATCGGAATTCATGCGACTTTGACAACAGAAAATGAAAAAAACAAAATGAGCTTGACTTCACAAAAAGCACAGAGCAAACATCACCATCAACTCTTTTACCGCAGCAAAAGCCTTCAAACCTACTGGCAGTGAGATCTTACTGGCTCCCTGCATCGTGACGGAACAGCAGGTCTTTTCAGGATCTCTCTCCAGACGTCTGAGCGCCGCACCTCATCCATGAGTCCAGTCCCCCTTTAAAGGAAGCTCATTTCAGCCGCTTGTATCCTTGACCTCATTCTTTCGTTCACCCACCAGAGCTCATGACCACAGAACATGGAGGGATTGATAAACTGAGAACGTTTCCTCGTGACGAAGCTCCCTCAGGAAGGAATAAACTCCATGAACAAACTGTGGTCACATTTGTAGATTTATTCCGCAGCTACGGTTATTTTCACCTGTGATCGTTCGTTCAAAACAAACACGACTGGATGCTTGTTTAAAAAAAAAAAAGAAAAAATCCACCCCCCCCATGAGAAGAAGTGCATGTGAGTGTACCACAGAACACGTGTCCAGACTGAGAATGGAGTCCATTTATCTGCCTCCTGAAATGTTGATAGCCCGTGAGGGCGCAGTTTCTTTGTGATTCCGTTTCAGGAGAGCGAGCGGGAGATGAGAGAATGCAGACGTGACGGCAGCTGCACGGCCCAGAGATCAGAAGAGACGGCCGAGCGTGAGCTGATATGAGACGACGCATCTGCCTCGGAGATCTAATGGGCCATGAGAGAGAGGATTGAGTATTGGAGTTTACTGCATGTTAGAAATATGAGGACGGGGTTTAAGTACGCCGCCACCACAACGAGGGTAATGTTTACCCTGATCAGCCATAAAATTATAACCACAGACAGGTGGAGCCAGAATAACTAGGGCTATCTGGTTACATTGCCTCTTGTCAAGGGGGGGGGGGTATTTTATTTTATCACTCAGATTTTAAGGATGTGAGTGTTTTTGATGAGGGTTCATGCTGGGGTGGCTACTGGGTCAGAGCTGCTCCAGAACTAAAGGTTTTTCTTTGGTATCCTTCTTTAAGATCCTTCCTACCTTCCTTAGTGGGCGTGGTTTTGTTCTGTTTGGGCGCTGCTAAGGCTGGATTCAGCACATCTGACTCTATTCTGCCGTCAGGTTCAGTAGCATGTTAGCCCGGGGAAAAACATCCACTCCTCAACAGATCATTCGGTCTCCCAAGTGTTAGCGTTAGTCTGTCTTTTGTGATCCATTTGTTCTACTTTGACTTTGATTCTTGCATTAACATTCTTGCATTAACATTCCCTGTGCTATCCAGGAACACTCCGACTGCTAGCCTGCTCTCTTCGGCCCAGCTCTGGATCCACGCCTGCTGACATCTGCCCACCATTCCACCACTGGCCACGGTCAAGCCTTGAAGCTCCAAACCACCATCCAAAGTCAGTGTTCAATACCTTCATTCAGATCGGCCCAGTAGCCCTCCACAGGCCTGTTCCGTGCCGGTTACACTCACGACTTGGCTACAAACATCTCGCATGAAAACCATAAAACACCAAAAAACACAAAGCTCATACATCATAACACCAGTCAGGACAAAATAAGCTGTGGGGGAACAGCGCCGAAAATGTTCGGCACATAGAACTTAACTGCAAATTTAATCAAACCGAGGAACTTAGCAGGTTTCAAGAAGCTTATGTTAGCAGGGCGGCTTAAGCTAGCGATAATGCAGGGAAAGCCAGCGGCCTACCGTATGTACCTTTGCTGTCGATCATGGTTTTAAAGCGTACAGACAAAAGAAGGTAAGGTGGAAAAACCCAAAAAACGTTCAGCACAAGGAACTCAATCAGACTCCTGAAATTTAATCAACCCAAATATCAAGTTTCAACAGCGGCAAAAGTTAGCAACAGCAAAGAGGCAGCCACGATACCCTGAAGTCCCTGAACAAAGCCCCCTTATAAGATATAACGGACTGAATGAGGACTGAATTTTCCTCTTCCCTTGTTTATTATCACCACGGCCTAAGGAAACAATGTGTTCGCACGATCTTACATAAATGGGAAATTGACTTGTTTTAATTACGGTTGTTAGAACTCTCATTAAGTTCTGAGCAGTGCATGTTAGCATGCTAAAATGCTAAGCTAACTACTAAGCTAAGGTTCAATTCAACTTCATTAGAAAACCAACGCACATTCCTTGCTTATTATCGTCATCACCTCAGGCAAAAAAAAAAATTCTGTTGTAGGAGCTTGCAGAAATTGGAACGTGAGTTGTTATATTTGCTAACGCTGGAAAAAAAATCCCTCTCCTTTAGCACGCTAAAATGTGCTAATTTGGCAAGTATAGCAAACATTACCTGCTAAACATTAGCATATTAGCATTGTCACTATAAGCATGATAACCTGTAAAAAATGAACATTTCCTCCAAATCATCAATGTGCCTCACTTTGTTTCTTTTTTTTTACTGCAGTTCTCCGGCCGAGCCCGTTGAGGGTTCGGCCAACCATTACGATTGTCTCCCCGCACAGAAGCTCTGCAGCTGAAGAATGGCTCACTTACCATCCTCATCTAATGTCTGCCACTGTAACAATTGGACCTTAGAGGGAAGAGTGTAACATGGTTTGAGCGATTGCGACCAAAGCCTTCACGCACACATTTACTACATTCCCGGCTTTATAGCGCTATGCTACAAGTCGTTAAGCACCGCGCTGCTGCATATATTTCAGACATGGGCAGCCCGAGTGGCTATTAAAGCCCGAGCATTTGTGGTGTTAGCGTTATCCTCAAATCATAAAGTAGATGCACGTATCGGCATTGTCTTAGTAGAAGTTGTTTCCAACGGGCGAAAAAACGCCACGACTAGACTTCAAACGCCTCGCAGCCAACTCGCCTGACTGCACAGTTTAAAAAGCTCGACACGGTGCGTGGGACAATGGCGGCCCTCGAATGCATTGTGGTAATCGGGGCCAATGGAATTTTCCCTGCATCATTAAAAAGGGATTGGTCTGCTCACTGCGTTCATGGGAAGTGCCGTTAGTTAACCCAACAAAGGTGGCCTGGCTGTGGACCCCCAGAGATGAAGGGCATCACAGGGGCTCAGTGAATCCACCTCTAATCCTCTCCGCCTCATTGTACCGATACACCCTAAAGCCTTTGACCACTTCCCGCCCTAATCTCTGCACATGTGGGTGAGTTAAACATCTTCCCCGTTCTTCCTCTTCTTCCTCCTCCACCTCCATCGCTGTGGTGAGAAGTTTTAGGTACGGCAACTGACATCAGAGGTTTTGTATCCTCTTATTTAACTGTAATGCATAAAGTAAAGGTAACTTATAGAAAAAAAACGTGTATTTGAACGCACCCTGAAAAAATGCACCAGTAGTGAATTCTGCTACACAGAGTGTTCTGATCCACTGATGGTGTTGTTTTCGTATTACTGGTGGGCTACAAGGGCAGAACGGTGGCTTTGTGGGTTGCTTCACAGGGAGAAGGTTCCTGGTTCAAATCCACTTGGGAATCAGGGGCCTTCCTGGGTGGGTTTGGGTTCCTTCTCTCATTCTTGCGTGGGTTCTCATGCATTCTATAATGGTGAACTGGTGACTCTAAAATTGTCTGTAGGTGGGAATGTGGGCGTGAATGGTTGTTTGTCTAGAAGTGTCCACCCTGTGGGGAACTGGCGAATTGCCCAGGGCAGTTATTCCCACAGACTTGTGGGTCGGGACCCAATGCACACACACAAGGGTCGCGGAAGATTTTATTTGGGTTGCCGAATAAAAGTTCTTCCATAGTCTTCGGATATGTATCGGATGTACACTCAAAAAAAGCGAACTAGGTGTTCCAAATTGTATTTATATACTCTTCAAGAAATGTCAGTTCGTCACGTCCGTCCAGTTCAGACTCCGTGAGTTTTCACTGAGGTCATGTGACATACGTGAGACGCGGTTGTGAACGTTATGGTGCCTGAAACGTCACCCAGCAGGAGCGTTTCGGCGGTGGGTCAGTGATGTTCTGGGGAAGTAGATCTTTGGAGGGTCTCACGACCCTGACCGTTGTTAGGTACCAGGATGAAATCCTCAGTCCCACTGTCAGACCTTACAGTGGTGCAGTGGACCCTGGGTTCCTCCTGGTGCCTCATGTGGTCAGAGTGTGTAAGTACAACTGTACATGTGTATAAAGGGTTTTTATATTTATGCATATATCTGTGTCAGACTAAGCCAACCGTATTCAGGACCAGTGATTGCAAGTTCAGCCTTCTAAAATGTTATCCCTCTTGCTGAAAAGAATGCCTGACTAAAAGTAGTCTTATATTAATAATAATAATAATAATAATACATTTAATTTATAATGCACTTTACATTTGGATCAAATCTCAAAGTGCTACAAAGTAAAAGCAGATAAAAGCATCAATAAAAAATAAAATAA